>CAJGYO010000668.1:0-124086 GCA_904845875.1 Miscanthus lutarioriparius | reverse complement strand
CTAAAGAAAACTAACGTCTAAAAAAAATCTAAACCATTTAAAGTGTGAATTGTAGCCTAATGATATATAGTTTGTCAGCGCATATAAGCTTAGCTGTTTGGGTTACTTATGATGGAATATGTCCATTCAGGTTTATTTAATAAGCGTTATTCTTTTCGGTAATAGATGATGTTGAGGAGTTGTCACTACTATGAAGTACCAAGTTTTCGGAATGGGGTCATTTTTATTTTCATCCAGCACAAGCCTCAGACCAATCACTATTTACAAAAGTAATTACGTACACAACCTACTACTCAGCAATAATGCCTTCCCTACCACTACACAGACACCCATTTGTGAGTATATATATGCTATCTTTTTATATCAACATTTACGTAATTTCTTATTGAATATTTTGATTTCTGAAATAAACTCAAATGAAAATGTTTCAAGAATACAGAGTGTTAAATCTTGTCAAGCACTACAACTTTGCTGCTAGGGTGTGTCTCCATTTGAGATTGTTTAAGAAAAATTTAAAATTAAATCTTAAAATATGTAATTTAAAACAAACATTTGAAGCACTAAACAACTTCAAATCAAAAAATTATCGACTGAAAACATATGAGACCAGGTTGGTCACTATAACTTTGATATTAACGATGTGAACATTCACAATCGCTTTAGAAATTTTAAATTTGAACTTTTCAACTCTAAAGTTGTAGATTGTGTAAGAACTATAACTTTGGTATAGACCCACTACACTAGGACAATACATCACTGCTGGTCAGGACCCATCATCGGCTTAAATTGCTTCGATGAGAGGATAATCGGCGGTGGTGGGTGGCCTATCACTGCCGAGTTGATCACCCGGAAGGCATATCACTGCTGGGTCTAATTCATAAACCGGTAGTGATATCAAATAAGTATCATTGCGGTTGACGCATGAACCGATGGTGACATCGCCAGGTGTCAATGTTGGCTTAAAACATGACCCGATAGTGGCACTTATGGCACCACAGCTGGATTAATGCATACTCATCAGTGAATTGTTGAGTGCCACTGCCGACCCAATACCACACCCGGCAGCTATTACTATAGTACATCAGAGAATTCTCATTGCCATCACAAGTCTTACAAGATAAGATATGAATACATCATAACTAGAGAAACTTAATAGGTAGAGATGAAGTCATTCTAACCAAAGTCATTAAAACTCAAAATATATATGGTTGTTGTCTAGCGAGTACTTGAAGCAATGTTCCACTAATTATTTCTAAAGTGGCATGCTAATTTCTATTTCTTTATTTCTCTGCAGTTCCTTATATATATTGTCGTCAGGCCCAAAACTAAATATGTTCTTTCAGAAGACTTATTAATTGGTATACATAGGAATGCTTGAAATGACTTTAACCTATAATTAATATGATACATGATAGGGATGTTTTTCATGAAAAGGGAAAATAAAAAAGAAGATCAATTGATGCAACTATTTGTACAAAACAAATGAAAACTAAGGGGAAAATCAATACTTCTTTTCATGTTTCATTAGGCCAGTCTTCGTTGGAAAGTTTCATAGCGTTATTTTTAAGACCGCTATGTCATGTAGAATGAAATAAAATATGGATGAAACTTTCCGCTCTCAATGGAAAGCTTCATCTATGATTTCATAGATATTTAATTTCATGGCTCATAGAGAGTTGCTAATCAATCGTACTAAGGGAATTTTATTGATATAAACTTCTTCTCTCTTAAAAACATTTTATGTCATCAAACAAGCTTATGTGGCCAATTATGTATGTGGCAGCTTATTAAATACAGATGAAACTCATATGAAACTCTCACCGAGATTGGCCTTACTTATATACATATTCAGTTTGTGTGCAATATCTTCTTACAAAGAGGATATCTGTTTTGTTCATTTATTTTGGATATATATATATATATATATATATATATATATATATATATATATATATATATATATATATATATATATATATGACATACATACATTAACAAATCCAACAAACTAATATCATAAATAAATGTAATAACATTTTTTCCTACCATGCATGTCCTATACTCCTATGTGCAGTACAATATATAAATTTACATTGCTCATGTAACTAGTATATATAGTAGAACTTGACAGAGAAAAAAGCTGGCATTATATTCTTCTGCTGAGCCAGCTTCTGTAGATCCCTCATTTGTAAATGTACGAAATACCAGTAGCTGATGAAAAGAATTACCATAGATATATATGTCAGTGTCTCACAAGCCCACCAACATGCAGATGATGGATGCATGCATAGAATTTTAGGGGAGTATATATCATGCATTCTGCTGGTTTATTTGCCTACCTTTTGGGCCCTTTTGGCCTGGAGCTTGACCAGGAGGTTTGTAATACAGCTTCTGTTGGTTCTGCTTGTTCCATGTCCCTGTCGTGGGCGCAGTGCTTGACAGACCATTACCTCCTGCGGGCATGGACGCACAAAGCAAACCAAACCAAATTAAACAAAGCAAATGCGAGATAATATGAGGTTCTGCTGGGTTAGATGTCTCTCCCATGCAACGGCGACAATGTTCAGTTGCAAGGGATCGAGATCACCGACGACTCTCCGGTCCTATCCCGTCGGTTAATTTTGGATCTATCAACTATCAAGGCCACCGGCCGGTCTATCATTCTAGTTAATTAATCTCAAGGATATACAATGACCTGCCGCTCTGGAACTTTGAGAATTGCAAAAAAAAAAAAAGGGAAGGGACAAGGAATAGTTCAACTGGAATCTCCAGAGACAGGGAGAATAATTGTTTTTCCTAGTAACAGAAAATATAATGCTGGCGGCATGCATTATATTGAAGGTAGTACTGACCAGAAGAAGAGCCTGTTGTTCATGAGCTTTGGGCCTCTGATATTGCGTTGGAGAAGCTGCTTGCGATCCTTTCAGGTCAGGCACCTAGTCGATGTCCCTGCATTTCCAGCGCCTCAGACGACAATGCAATAGTAAGTGCGTGCATGCATTGAAATTTCCATATAGGAGTGGCTTACCGTCTCGACTTGAACATGGTTCCTGTATGTACTACTTTTCTCGTGGTTGTGATCGATCGATTGTTACGAGGTGGTGGTGGTGCCAATATGTGTTGATACGTGCCCTATATATACAGCAACCTAACTAGGAATTAATGGTATAATCATGGAAAGTTCAATTGACTAATAAATGATAAATGCTTCTCTGAGGAATTATTTGTACTCTTATTAGCCACGGTATTTTTATGAATGGAGTAATTTGCTATACATTCTGCTGGGTCTCAAGTCCCAGCCAGTCTTAATACGTTCAGGTAATGTTTATAGGAAGGACTTTCCACGTAACCCGTATTGAACCTAGAGTTAATGCATTGCGGACCCAGTATTTTGATCTGATATTTTTAAGCAAGGCGAGACAACAGGAGATGTACCTGCAATTTCTGAACCAATGTTAAAACTCAATATTAAGAAATAAGAATGTTGGTGTTTTTTTTTCTGCAAATGATTCATCTTGTGGGTTTAGTTAATTAATAGCAAAGGCTCGGTTTTGGTTGGTAGAGAGTCTTCGAGTTCCATTGAGGAGACCATCCACCTGGCCGTAAACACGCTTCAGAAATTAAAAGAAACTATGTGGCAATAGTAATTTCCCCATGCTAGTCAGAGTTTTGTTATATAATTTTTTTTGCAATTATTTTTGAAAAATAAACAATTGATAATTGATCCATTGAATAAAAAATTGTAAAATTTAAAAAAGTCAAATATTTTTTTTTCGAATTTCCATCACCCCAACTAACAATTGCCCAGATGGTACACGCTCCGCCGATCCTCTCCGTGAAGTTTGAATCCCATGGCAGCCCACGATAGGATGTTTTCTTGATTTAACTATGGTGGGAGGTCACTAGGAAGCCCAAAATTAAGTTTCATATATTTTTTTATGGTAAATTAGCTAATTTCTGCAGGTTTTCAAGAGTGGGTATGAAGTATGTTTCATGGTTCTCCCATGATGAATCACGGAGATATATACTATTTTTAAAGCATGGATATAGACCCATGGAAAAAATTGACCTCATCATTGACATAGAGTAGTATATAGAAAATGGGAATTATGATCTGCAGGACATAACCATTTTGTAGTAGTGTGCATGTTTTTGGAAGCTTTGAAAAAAAAATTGATGCAAGACTTTAGCTTGCACTTTCCTATGCCATTTCCTGTAAATTAACTCCCAAGTCTTTTATTTCAGTAGTGATCCATGTTTCACGACAAAAGTAGCCATAAATTGAATCCTGATATTTTTTCAGTAAAACTGACATGCATTCTATAAATTTGCAACATGCAAGAAACAGAAAAATAGCATGTGTAGAAACACATAATCTCAAGATTTTCCATGGTTCATGATTAATCCAGAAGATTTCGTTCAGTTTAGTTCTAGAGATTAGCATAATGCAAGATGCTGCTTTCAGTTAAATAGGCTTCAAAATATATACACAGAGGAGATGTGCCATATTTACTACTGCTCTAATATTCAATCTATGCTAATTAAATTACTTTCAGTGTAGTTTGAGATTCATTCCTAGTCAAAATTCTACTATTTTTACAATACAAGTGTGCTGTGTTTATTTGCTTTTTTTATGAGTGAAATAATGTTAGTCCACTCAAAGAGACCAGACTAATCCTTTTTGTTGTTCTTGTTGCCGTCCTTCCTGAGTATTACATTTTCAGGAAATCCTGCAAAAGAGTGCTTCCTGATTTTTTACATTATGCTGTTATCTCTAATACAATTTGAGAAATTGGAAATCACATGCAAGTTCTACGCAATTACCAACCCTTTTCCTCAAACCTTCACGTAGTTTAAACAGTCTTGAATTTATGAATTGGTGTTCCACATGCTGGTGGTCTCAGTTGCATCTTTGTTACCTTAAAATAAATTAATAATATTTTGTTTCTGAAACCAAAAACACAGAGAAAAACTTTCTAGTCTGGACCACACAAGAAATTGAAGAAATGATATTTGCACTGATATAAACATGTGTTCTCCCTTCGTGGTTCATTTAAAATTAGCAAAAGCTTCTCTGGTCGATATTTGTAGTTTGTTGTACTTGCAACAGGTCAATATGTTAATTAATGTTTATAAATTTTCTATAGGACAACATGGTCTTAGGACTCTGTCAGTTGGTGTAGTATGCGCATGTACATTTCCTCTCACCTCCCAAGTTCCAGTCAAATTTAATGCCTTGATGTTCAAGTTGTTAGCGCGTAAAATTCAGGCATTATATTCATGGGTAATTAGTCAGAAGATGAAGAGAACACAGTAGGTAGAATCAGATTGATTGAATTTCTTGACTGTGGACGGTCCTATAGCTAGCTTGCAGAAGTCATTGCAAAACTTCCATCCAACTACAGAGACAAGAATGGCTTGGTGTGCAGTTATATTAGTTCCTGTCACCTTGACCGTACCAGGAGTTTAAATGAAAATATTAGATGATAGATTTATTACGTCTGTGAATGATTGTATATATGTTTGTTCAGTTTATTCTATGTACCATATTTTAGAAACATGATAGGTGAGAACATTTGCAGCAACTCTGTCTTCTGTAAACTCTACCCGGCTGCCAATCACTATACTTCTTGCAATGCTACTGGATCCTGGTTGCCAACGCCGCAGCGCTGGCATGCAGGTCCCAGCTGCTAGCGACTGCGCGCGGTGGCAGGAGTGGGCCACGCGGCTGCTCTACAGCTGCACGGGGCTGGGCCGCTTTCTGTCCTTCAACATATCCTGGATTATGATATATATGATGAGGACCATTAATAATATAAGCATTAGTTGATGCAACATATCTGCTATTATCATGAGTAGCAACACCGACATGAGAATTCATAGGACTTGCAAAATAATTATTAGAATCATATGATATATTTGCAAGCTGTACTTGGGGTAGTTGTAATAATATTGCGATGCAACACCTTGGTACTCCATAATATAGAATTTGACCACCTTGCTAAATTTTTTCAATGACGAGCAACACGTTGCAAAACCGCAAGCAAGATCTCAAGGGGTCAAAACTAGATACGATGGGCCTTTTGGGCCAGATGCAATAGTAATGACGAGTACAAGATAGATCAATCAAGGATATGGCTAGCGCAAAGAAATTCACCAAAAAGTGTGTTGATGCATAGATCGGTCACACACCAGCTATGACTAGATCGCCAGGGTCGCCAAAGACCGAGCACAATGAATAACTATCATGCTTTTCGCGGTGACGAAGCGGTATATGTTTACAAGGAAACTACCAAAGGATAACCGATCGTGCTTACGTAACGAAGAACGGGTAGTTTCTAGGCACACTAGCAAAGGGTAACCAATCGTGATTGCGTGATGAAGAACGCCTAGTTTCGAGAGCAAACTAGCAAAGGAAGCGTTGAAACTCTCGCCTCTGTGAGGGACCGTCCGAAGCAGGATATCGACAAAGTTGCCCTAGGGCGGTTGGCAAGCCTAGGCGCCATCCTTGGTCGTCGGATCAAGTGATGAGCAACAAGATGGGGTTGGAAAAGGATTAAGAAAAATGGTATTATAAATGTAAATTTATTGATGGGATGTTGATACATCAATTGATCGTGTTCCACCTATTTTATAGGGAGTAAGAGTGGTCTTATCCCGTTGAAAACCAATATGGTACTATTTTTATGTCGCTTTATAGAGTTTTTCTTAGATTGGACCAAAGCGGCATAGGCTTTTCTTAAAATGGGCCCTAGGCCCAATTTAAGTGTCAAGAATAGTTGTATTACATAAATAGCTGTGTAAACTATTTAGAGACTGGCGGTTAGTTTTAAGCCTTCCACCAGTAAAATCAATTCATTACACCGAGCGACAGTCTTAAGGCAATTGTCGATTGTAAATTGATTTATATATGCGGTTTTTATTAAGTAGACGCAAGTGAAACACACTACCTTTATTGACTTTTCACACCGGTGGCTTTGAAAACCGCACGCCAATATAAAATGGAAAAAAGCACTGCTAGTAGAGACTGATTCTGTATTAGTGTAAGGAACGAGTTATGCAAGCTCTGTATACAAACGAATGTACAAGGGTCTTAACATATTATACATTATGTCAGGGATATGAGTGCAAATACAATCAACGCATCAAATAATCATTTTTTACATATAAATAAACAAACAGAATCCATTTTTTCTCTGCCATCCGACTAGCTAGCTCACACATGGATCGATCTTCATCCACCTCCATATGTGATATATATATTTAACGTTGACCCATCACGGGCATAGTAGTAGACATACCGCTAGCTGGTAGGGGCCGGCATGGGAGAAAAGACAGAACGTCAGTGTTTGTCAGGCTAGCTGCAAAGCCCAATTTTCATGCCAGGACACTTTGCGTGTAAACAATAGTCCAACAAAATGCAGATGGGCACGTACGTACCTGTTGTATTTTTGTTTGTGCTATTGTTTTGACCAGCTTGACCATAGGTGTAAGGCGGTTGGAACTGCGGCCCTTGAGTACCAGTTGGCGGTACCTTATCCACCAAACCAATATAGCTCGATGCTGCACGCACACAAAATTTAGTCGCGTACATAGTGAATGAAAAGGAAAACTGAAAAGGGATTAGATTAGGTGTAGAAGAAAATAAACAAACTTTTGTGCATGTACAAGTGAAAGGCAAACGGAAAGGATTAGTAAGGATAATAAGGAGAAAAAAATAAACCAAAAAAATAAAGAGATAATTTTCGAGCATTTGGTTTGAGCGAAATTACAGAACATTTTAGTCATACCTCTTTGTGTGACTAGTCAACGTTTTGGTTCGAACTGTTTTTTTTTTAATACAGGTTACCTCATCTTCCGTGTTCTAGCTAGCTACTGCAGTATGCATGCATGAGCGCGTCTATCGGCATGCATGCTTAATTACGTGTCGCCATTCATTCGCTTCTCCATAAAGCTAGCGAGTATGTAGCTAGATTTCTAGGAGTAGCTTAGTCTTCTCTCTTGCAATGCCATGATATTTTCAGTGATCCTTCGTTCATCATGCACCGACATGTATGCGCCGTAGGTCGGTATGTAAGCATATATATGTAGCTAGGCATTAGCGCACACGACGACAAACCGTGTTTCCTCAGCCCTCTGTTATCCATTTCTTTGTGTATTCATTGCGATCACACATACGTCCATTATTATTCCAAAATTTGCACTTGCTGACGATGCGTTCAGGCACACCATTATTTGTAGTACTAACGAATCACGTCCGGCAGAGGATGGCCGAAAATTCATTTCAATTTTAGCCACCATTAGCAACGCATCCTGAGCACGGTACATACGGAAATGGCGAGATAATTACCTTGTATTTTCTGGCTAGCTAGGTTCCTGCGTGTAAATTAAACAAAAAAAAACTTGGATTACTTGGTCGTTATCCATCTAGCATGCACGAAACTGAAGGAGAAGTTGTGCAGTGTCATGCACTTTCCTTCTTTGTTCCTAGGATTGAAATCCAGTATATATCTCCTAATTTTTAATTTAGTACTACTCGTTGTTATTATTATTATTATATATGCAAGACGTCATGATGATGTAGCCATGCACCTACCGTATGACGAAGGGATCCAGTTCGTGGCAATTAAGCTTGCATTTAACGACCTCACAAGAATGATTTATCTGCATGCTGTTACTTAGTTTCTTGTTTTTATCAATATAGTAGTAGAAAAAGAATTTTGATTGAGATTGTATTACTCGATCACACGGGGTCAGTTAAGAATTTGCATTGCGTCAGAACCATCATCGTTCATAGTCAACTGAATTTAGTAACTTGTGTTTGACATTCGCCTTTTTTTAGACAGCTGAAATCAATCACTGATGTGACAGACTTGACAGGCTGCGTCGTCAACCCTTCTCACTAGAGTTTTTTTCCCTCACAACTCTTCGAGTACAAGTTGTAGTATTTGAACGCACACACAAACTCACACCACCACACGCACACAAACTCACACACACATTCACCCTAGTGTGCACGCTAAACCTACACCTACACGAAGAGATTGCACGTGGCTAAGAGATATCCGAAGTCATCCGCCGCCGCATGCGCGAGCATGTCACCCTGACCATTGTGGCACATCCACGCATGAGACTGCAGATACACAGGACCTGCAAATTTATTAAAGGGGAAAAACCACGTGAGGCACGCGAGTGTCGAACCCAGGGTTCGAACTCACGCCCGGCCGCTGGCACACCTGGCGAGCAAGCCAACCGAAGTACACTCGGTCCTCCTTCTCACTCGAGTTGTGGCGACAGCGACATGAGCCAGAGCCTAGAGGCAAACGTTTGGCAATCGTGCGTTGCCCATGAAACAATAATGATTTCGTGTCAACAACTGTTGTATTACATAAATGGCCTGCGTAAACTATTTAGAGTGGCGGTTGGTTTAAGTCTATCGCCAGTGTAAATCGATTTACACCGGCCGCAGTCTTTTGGCAACAGTTAGTGTAAATTAATTTATACATGCGGTTCTTATTAAGCTGACCCTAGTGAAACACACCACTTTTACAGACTTTTCACACCGACAGTTTTTTAATAACCACTAGTATAAAATGGAAAAAAGCACGGCTAGTAGAAGCTGATTCTGTATTAGAGTAAGAAACAAATTATGCAAGCTCTGTGTACAAATGAATGTACAAGGGTCTTTACATATTATACATTATGTCAGGGATATGAGTGCAAATACAATCAACGAATCAAATAAACAAACACAACGATAAATAAACAGAATTCATTTTTTTCTTCCTGCCATACGACTAGCTAGCACACACATGCATATGGATTGATCTTCTTCCTCCACCATATGCTATATATTTAACATCTGACCCATCACGGCATGGTAGTAGACATTCCGCTAGCTGGTAGGGGCGAGAAAAGACCGGAATGTCAGTGTTTGTCAAGCTAGCTACATACTAGTCCAACAAAATGTCTCAGGTGAGCACATGCACGTACCTGTTGCATTTTGTTTCTGTTCTTGTTTTGACCAGCTTGACCTTGGGTGTATGGCGATTGGAACTTTGGTCCTGAGTACCAGTTGGCGGTACCTTATCCACCAAACCAATATAGCTCGATGCTGCAGGCACACAAAATATATTTAGGTCTACTATTAGTTGTGTACAGTGAATGAATAGGAAAAAGAATGAAAAAGGGACTAGTAGATTAGGTGTAGAAGAAAACAAACAAACTTTCGTGCATGTGCAAGTGAAAGGCAAACGGAAAGGATTAGTAAGGATAATAAATATGGAAAATTTTTGAGCATTTGGTTTGAGCGAAATTACAGAACTTTTCAGTCATGCCTCCTCTTTGTGTGACTAGTCAACGTTTTTGTTTGAACTGGTTTTTTTATACGGGGTATAGTAGTAGCAGTAGGTAAAAAAAAAGTGTACTCAGATCGATGAAGATGTTCTGTTAAAACCGATAGGGAAAGAGGACAGTAAGAAAGGCGTGCAAGCGGCAGTAAACAAAAAAAGGACGATGTGGATGCATGGTACAGCATATCACAGATGCAGAATTGATCATGAGCTTTAACCAAATGGAATAGAGCTTTGCTTTCCGATCCGTAGTAACGCGAGAGCCGAAAAAAAGGAAAAAGAAACGCTGAACTATGATGGTAGTTTTTTTTTGAAGCGAAACAGGAGGGTTTGAGCCCCTGCTGCGCGATTTTATTAACCAGGAAAAAAATGCCTGTGGTCGATGACAATGGTTCGATACATCCCTCAAAGATCAACCTTGAAACAAAAAAAAGTTATTTTCAACCTTCAGGTTTGCAAAGACTAAGGTTTGGAAGCACCGAAATTTTATGGATGATACTAACCAGGATAGGATGATGATGATGCCTGTGGTCGATGAGGGTACTCCGGACGGCTTTGTGGTCCTCCCTCATGGTAATAATATTTATTATTATGCACTGCGCTATGTAACCCTGCGCACATATCATATTTAACTTGTTAAGCATGACAATAATATGATGCACGTACGTAGGTGTGCAGTCAGATAAACAGCATTATTTACAATTTTACTAATAGATAAGAGAGGCTTACCATTACTTCCGGAGTTCATTGAGGCGCTCGACATGTGTGCAGTCTACCTTTTACGAGTAGCTGAAACTTCAGGTGTGTGATCTCGCTCTTCCTTACTCTTGCCTTGATCGATCGTGTTTCCTTTGATTTTGATGAGGCAGTAGTACTGGACGCTAATTAAGCTAGCTACTCAGATGCATGCATGGGCCTCCCCTATAGCTAGCTTATATAGCATTTGGTTTTGTTGGGCTTGGTAGAATCATGGAAGTTCCATGGTATAATCCTGGAAGTCTTATGGGCTTCAATTATGTGTACCAAATTAAATCTAATTCTTCTTATTACCTCATCTTCCGTGTTCTAGCTAGGCACTGTAGTATGCATGCATGAGCGCGTCTATCGGCATGCAGGCTTAATTACGTGTCGCCATTCATTCGCTTCTCCATGAAGCTAGCGAGTATGTAGCTCGATTTCTAGGAGTAATTAACTTAATTAGTCTTCTCTCTTGCATGCTATGCCGTGCTATTTTCAGTGATCCTTCGCTCATCACCGACACGTATGCGCCGTAGGTCGGTATGTAAGCATATATATGTATGCATTAGCACACACGTCGACGACACACAAACCGTGTTTCTCCGGTCCTTCTAGATCTGTTATCCATTTCTTTCTGTACTGTTCATTGCGATCACATATACATTGTTCCAAAATTTGCTCTTCGCCGAGGATGCGTTAAAGGTGAGATAATTACCTTGTATTTTCTGGATAGCTAGGTTCCTGCGTGTAAAATTAAACAAAAAAACTTGGATTACTTGGTCGTCATCCATCTAGCATGCATTTACATACATACCTCAATTCTGATATTTTCCCCACCAAATTAATAAAACAACGTGTGACACGTACAGAGGTACACAGTGCATCCTCTGATGTTTGAACATGCACGAAACTGAAGGAGAACGTGTGCAGTGTCATGCACTTTCCTTCGTTGTTCCTAGTATTGAAATCCAGTATATATCTCCTAGCTAATTTTAATATAGTACTACTCGTGGTTATTATTATGTAAGACGTCGTGATGTTGTAGCCATGCACCTACCGTATGATGAAGGGATCGAGTTCGGCCAATTAATCTTGCATTTAACGACCTCACAACACAAGAATGACTTATCTGCACGCTGTTACTTAGTTTCTTGTTTTATCAACAGAGTAGTAGAAAAAGAATTTTGATTGAGATTATATTACTCGATCATAGAATTTGCGTCAGAACCATCGTCTATAGTCAACTGAATTTAGTTGCTAGCAACTAATTAAGAATCAGCCGGGATAAAGCAACTTCAGTTGACATTCGCCTTTTTAGACAGAAATCAATCACTGATGTGACAGACTTGACAGGCTGCGTCGTCAACCCTTTTCACTTGCCAGAGGCCAACGTTTTGCAATCGTGCGTGTTGCCCTTGAAATTTCCCATTTTACTATTGATTTGCGTGCTTGATTGCCACGTAAGCATTCCAGGGTCATCAAACAAAACATCGGAAGGTTCATAAATTTTCTCAACTTATGTTACGTTTAGCCTTTCCTTAATCGAGATATTACCACCACGGTTGCTTGCAATTACATAACATATATTATCGATCGGCAGGTAAACTATGAGTCCTCTCCGTGTTATTGCCCTGCAAATTTCACCGACTATTCTTCGATCTCTTACGTACATGTATCATGTCCAAAAGCATGCATGTACCTAGATTATTGCTTGCTTCTTACACTACTATAATAAGCATTTATAGGGGCGCCGACGATGGTTTGTAGAGGGCGGCTCGACCAGCCGCACCTACCATATCATCTCTACAAATCATATATTTATAGGGGCGGTTCTCAGACCGCCTACAAATCGATTGTAGGGTACAATACCTGTTTGTAAGGGCGGTTCAGTCTAGAACCGTCCCTACAGTATATTTTTTCGCAAAAAAAAATTTACAATTCAAATTTAACCAGAACATAAATTTTTCATGCACAACTCCATCATGACTTGTCTTCTTGTGCGATTGTACTGAAACTCAATGACAATACACATTTATTTATACCAGATCATAACAAACATTCCATGACTTTTAGATGGATAGTTTAGTCCAGGTAAATGAAACAACAAATTTCATCTATTAAACTTTCCAGTAATTGTAATAACATTTCATGGTGACTATGATTTTTATGTGGAAGACCACATAATAACAAAATCAATGACGCTCAGATCTAGCAATCGAACATCACAAAATCAAAAGCTTCTAATAATCCTTCCACTTGCAGAGTTGCAACACACATCAGGTCAATGTAGCACTAAAGCGATCGAAAACGAATTCGTGAATCTGCGAGGAACTGAAGCGAAAGAGTGGTACTCACTTTGTCTGCCTGCTGACTCGCTGGCGATGGCCATGACGGTGGCCTGCACCTGCTTGCTTGTGGCAGCGAAGATGACGCACCATCAACAAATCATCCGTATTCTCCGTTTGTGATTTAGGTCCTCCGACCGACCGAGAACGCAGCCCAATCACCACCCGCCGCACGGGCTGTTGGAGCGCCCGCACGGTCGAGGACATTTGATAGTTTTCTAGCACTAGTGTGCATAGAATTGAAAACATTTGATTGGACAAAAAAGATTTAATTAACTTGTCATAATTCAGCAGGTCACACATGACATATCAATTTAAGGCCAGCAGCAGTAATAATTCAGCTTAAGTTAGAGATCGGATGCATACTGGAACTGGTGGCTGGACTAAGACAGAAGTACTTTGTTCCCTTCATTACTGCATCCAAGAAAGATGCTTTGATCAGCAAACCAAGTTATATAGTTGGATTTGGTACTCTCTAGCCAGGTACTCAAGTTAGCTGAGAGCAATAGAAAAATAAAATTAGAAATTTGGCTTCCATCAGCACTTTGATTAGTTCGCTGTCAACAAGATAGTAACAAGCACCTCCGAGAAGCATTTTGATCAGACATTCATATCTAAATAAACAATAAATTTATGAAATAGGTGAGCTCCATGCAATTGAAGGCTACAAAAATCATCAGTATATATAAACATAGATATAACAATCAAGTACTAGTGCGTAACATAGATATTCCACGAAGTCAATAGCAATTATGCAGGATTAATGTATATTCCATTAGTCAAGATCCCCAATCATTATACCCAAAACTACGTACGACAGGTAAAAATTCAAGGAGAAGACCATAGATATGACCGCGTTCCAACACTAAAACAGATCTAATCAGCAACCCTAACCCCAGATCTCCAATCAGTATACCCGAATTCGATTCACGCATTCATCCATGAGAAGTAGGAGCTCACCGCATCAGTGTTATGCCCTAGAAATCGCAGCAACCTAGCGCGGCGAGCACGGCACGGCCATGGCACGGCATGCAGCCAGCGGCTCGGAGAGGAATCAAGTGAGGCAGCGACAGAGAGAGGGGTGCACGCGCGGTGGTCGGAGAGGAAGCAAGTGAGGGAGAGAGGTCGCCGTAGATCTGGACTACTCATACCTGGATGCCACCGCCGTTCATAGATCGACGTAGCCCTAGCGGAAGACGACCCAAATCCTCCTCAACGAGATCTGGCGACTGCATCATCACTAGGGCGTCATCACGTCGAGGCTAGCCTGTTGCTCATGTCGCGGCATCAGCTGCCCACGCCTCGAGGCTCGCTGGATCACGGCACTAAGCGGGCCTGGTGCAGCGGTGCAGGACTACGGGGAGAGGGCGCGGTGCAGGGCTGTGGGGAGGACGTCGTCACGCATGGGTGGCGCGCTCGCGCCGGAGGTTGGGGGGCGGGGAGGCGTGCTCGCGGCAGGGGGCCGCGCGGTGGGGCCGTGAGGCGGCTCACGATGCTGGGGGAGGGGATAAGATGTTAAGGTTTGAGTTTTACGCAGATCTCATCCACCTGATCGTGGATCAATGGACATAAAATTTTGGGCCGAACTGGAGATCGTGGGCCGAATATGAAATCATGGATCTCTTTTTCTTTTTCTTTTCTTTCTCTCTAGAAATTTTATGAGCTCAAGGGGTTGTGGCCTTTTGTACGTGCAACATTTGTAGGGGCGGCTAGTGATTGAGCCGCCCCTACAAATCGCAACACCGGGGGCAGCTGATGAGTGAGCCGCTCCTACAAATCGACCCATTTGTTGGGGCGGCTCGTATCACCAGCTGTCCCTACTGTGCTATTTGTAGGTGCGGCTGGTCTCGTGGGTCCCGAACACGCCCACTGTAGGGGCGGCTCTATCCCCAGCTGCCCCTACAAAAAAATTGAGCCATTGCTATCAACCTTTTTTAGTAGTGTGAGAGACAACTCGAAAAGCCGGACAAATCTGAGTATGGTTGGAAACATGGATCGGTCATCGGCATCATCGTAAACCATGTTTTTCTGTTGCCCATCGTTACTGCAAAGCCTTGTGATTTTTAGGAAAATAAATATTATTGCGGTGTTTGCAAGAGTTTTGCACACAACCAATTCTTATTACAGTTCCAGCATCTTACTGTTTTTAGATCTCAAAAAGCAAAACTAAACAAAAAGATAACCAATTCTTATTACAGTTCTGGCCTTGTGATGAAGGCCCGGTCCGTTTCTTTGTGTGTTCCATCCTTTGTCCCAAACTATACGCTACCATATCTAAGGGATCTCATCATTTTCAGCCACAGTTGGAAATAGCTGGCATGGCAGAAATCTGTTGTAGTCTCAACGCGTCCCGAACATCTCCATAGAATTGAAATGGTATAGAGTAGCAAATCACCAGACCATGTATCAAGCTTCTTGGAGCCATTATATTGATTGCTAATTTTCCATGAATTTGGGATCAAATTTAACTAATCTGCCGCTCACGGGGCTGGGCCATCGTGATTTTTCCCCCATGAGTACTTATTGCCTCCGTTTCAATCAAGCTAATTAGTGATACCCATGAGGGCAGCAACGAGGTAGCTTTTTTTTTTCCGAACCAGCAACGAGGTAGATTAATTAATACTTTGTTAATAGGCACTAACACATGATTTATTAGAAGATTATAGTCATTGGCCTCTTGTGTTACACAGACTAGGCCACGTTGGGAAACATCCAGGAGCCGAGTCATGTGATTTTCTAGTACATGACACGACATTGTTCTAAGTGAAATTTATCTTTAATAACTTGTTAACATATTTTTAGAAAAAAATATATGGACATTTATTTAAGTTTTCTATCAAAATATATTGTATGAAAATAAAACAAATTTGATATTCCAAATAGTTGTACGTATTTTTCTATGGACTTGCTCAAGTTAACAAAGTTTGATTTAGATCAAATATAAGATTAACTACAATTTAAAACTGAGAGAGCAGCTAAATAGCTTTTATTCGATCCCATCTCTACATGCAGTGGCCCAAACCCATGATGACTTCATTAATAGATCAACCAACTGAGCTATTCTTGTCAAGGTGATCAATATCATAGGTGTGGTTATAAAAATTACCTCTGATCTGCGACTATAGAAAGAGGTTTGGGGAAAAGGCCGGCTACACCTTCCAATAATTTGCCACAAATCCATACAACTAAGCTACTGAAATGACATATATGTTCTTATGGATCATAGGCTTGAGCCTAGCTTTATTAGAAAGCGTAATGCTAAAATACCGATCCGACACTGGGAATGCTAGTTTTCCAAAGTAGCTTACAGTTGATTTGGCAAACACACACAACTTTACCAGCCAACTCAGCCAGCCGTCTAACTCTACCATCAAGCAACTAAGCTTTTAGTTCTCCAGCTTAACAGAAACCAGTTTTCCAAAACAAAACAGCAAGAAACACACACAACTTAGTTGAGATTACAGACGCGGAATATTATTCTTCGACTGGTCAATCATCCCATCAGCTTTTTCCATCGTCTTCTTCTTCGATCAGCAAAGGCTTCCAGCTTTGTAACATCATCGTCTTGTGGATCACACCACCACCGGCGAGGACAAGAGCTTGTTATTGAACACCAAATGGTTCTTGCACAACATCCATAGCGTACCTGCACATATAAACAAAGAAATCTCTCTCAAACATACCTCGGTGTCTATTTTCCACCTCTACAAATAAGAATTCAAAGTTATTTGGCTATTTTTCCCAGCCAAACGCGTCTCGTAAGAAAGTCCATCCAAAGGACGCTGTTGACGGTTCGTATGTGTGTATATAGGAAAAGGGATTCCGCAAGCACACAGAACTATCGTGTAGCACTTCGCTTGGTGAGAACCAAGTGTCGAATTTATATTTTCCCAAAGAAAGGCAGGATGACGTGTTTGGGTACTGCGGTTAGGTAGACTAAGTTCTAGCAACACAAGGGTGATGAGGGTAGTGTGGATAATAGAGAAAAAAAAAGATAAAAAAGGATTTCGATCACACAGACAGAGGTAACTAGAAATGTAGTGTAGCTAAGTGTAAGAAGTAGAGTATGTAATTTTAAAGCAACAAAAGTAACTTAATGATAGTGAGAACGTCCTTAATACGAGGGGCGTACTTGCCCTGAATTCAATTAGGCACAAAGCACTACGAGCCCTACGTTTTAATAACTGGACCCAACGTGGTGGAATACAGAGGAAGGACAAGGCCATCATCACTTGCCAACAACCACAATCTAATTCATATTTATTTTTTAATGTAGAATAATTGATTCACTGTACATATATACATACCCCTGTGAAGCTTCTGACAGGCGCTTCGCCCAGTCGATCTTAACCGGTCAGTCTTATTAGCGAAACCGCTCATCATCAAGTAATTAGTCATAACAGAACTTTCTTAGAATTAGAACTAGCTCACCGAACCCATCGAGCAAGGCATGTTGAAATAACCAGCAATGCATGCTAGACCCTCCAGTACTGTGCATATATATTGTTCACATGTTGACATGTATTTATTTTCTCCTAAAAAAAAGATCCAAGTTAAACCCTGATTTTCTTACTCCTAATAATTCTCCATGAAAAAAAATCCAGGGAACACAATTATGAGTATTAGCACACTAGTCCATCAAAGCATGCTCTCCCACAGGCAAGAATCAAATGTATAGGAAAAGTCATAGAAGTTTATGCATCGGTCAATTGTGCATGTGTATGCTCGTGCATGTGTGTGACTTGCATAAGTAAGCACCAAAGTCAAAACAATCAACATAACTGAAATATTTAAAAAATTGAACGCAAATTCTCTGCATTTTGACATGGTTTATTTTATCTAGCAAATAATATCATGCCTTGCACCGGTGCCAACAGCATTGATTTGTTATGTCCGTGCGTGGCTACGGAAACAAAATAATATCACAGTAATTTTAAGCTTAATCATACATATTAGTCTATGAGTGTTATTTCTTTACGTGATTGCAGCATTTCACTAGATTTCTCAGCTTTTCTTTAACAGTCTCCGTAAGGGAACCTGTGCGTTGTAGAGATATGATTTTCGATGTGGAAGAGTTCGTTTCTAAAACGGTTTTTTTCTACTGTATCTTTTTTCGCAAACTGATATGGAATTTTTCTTTTGGCCAAGACCAATCCGGATTTTGCATGTGGGCATGCACGGGCACCGTATATCCTAGGGGCGAGCGTTCGGAATTTTTCTTTTGGCAAGACCGATCAACGTATTCTCGGGGGCAAGCGCGTACACTCTAAGGTTTTTTAGGTGGTACTAATTGGCGGTGTGGGATGATTGCGTAATTGATCATGATTGTTACGGGAATTGATTTTTGTCTTCCTAATTTGCTACGGCTGTTATGGGGATTGAGCTGATCGCATGGAGCGACTGCGCGTTGCCTTCCTAATCTGATCGCATAGAGCGGCTTTGGTGTAGCACCTGTGGACGGAATAGTTATGAATGTTTTAGTTGTAAATAGAGATACTCCCCTTACTGATGATGTTGACAGAACAATTTATGTGCTGACTAGCGATACTTAACCGTAATTGTGCAGGCAGTTCATGCCTTGGGCCGGTACCAAACGCGTGGTGACCGTGGATATTGCATTCATTATTTCTGAACGGACATGGTAATAATGTAAACAATGGCCCCCTTCGCTTCCCTGAAAAAGCCGAAACACTGTTGTAGCCGATTTGTTGTGAGAGAAAAACTCTGTTCCGGCTGAAAAAAAACAAACCGAAAAAAACGGATTATAAGATAAACGAATAGGGCAAATATAGTACATGATATGAATCATTTAATGCATTCATCCGTGTTCCTGGTTTGCATGTTTACTCAGTAGACGGTCTTGAAATTTGAAGTTGAATTGATGACTTGACTCGTGTCATGGCGGAAGTTGCATTGCCTTGTGCCGGTAGGAAACGCGGGATCAACAACCCTATATACCCGCTCCATCGTCAAATTTCCAGGGGCAATCCAACGCTCACAATATATATAACCGTTATATATATACAAATAATATTTAAACTCTCATTGCATGGACTGAGTGTAATGGGATGATTTTCAACAGCATATACGATTGATTCATACAGTGTAACACCCTAAAATTTGTATGATTTTAAAATAAGAAGAAAATAAATTAATTATGTATTTTTGTGAGCATTTAAATTTAGGAAAATAATAATTTTGTTAAAAATAAAATCGAATATAGGTCTACCTACATGTTTATGCATTCATGTTGTTGCATATTATTTTTTTGTATTGTGTAGTTTGAAGTCAGATTTCAAATTGATTTGAATTTGCATTCAAAATTTATTTGAAATTGGCTTAGAAAATGAAAAAGGATTTTTCTCCTCCACTTGCTTTTGGCCCGATGGCCTGAGCGCTTGCCCGCTTCCCGCTCTCCTTCGCTTTCGGTAGCGCCTCGCTCTTTCTACCCTCCTTTGGGCCGGGGCCATTGCGGCCCGGCCGTGCCAGTCCCACGCCCTCCTCTCCCTTCTCTCGATGACACGCCGGTCCCACGTCTTCTTTCACCGACGGGTGGGCCCGCCTTGTCAGCCGCGTCTCTTTCCTCCATCTCGTGTCAGCACGGACAACGCGCCCGCCCGAAGTCCGCCTCTGCTTGCCCGATGTGCTCGGATGGCTTCGCCCACGCCTCTGCCCCTCATATAAGTCGGCGGCCCGCATCAAGCGCCGCCTCAAGAAATCCTATAACGTCAGCCGCCGCCCTCGCTTTTGCTCCAACCACCACAGAACCCTAGTAGCTTGCGTTGCCGTCGACGCCGTCCGCTTCGCCGAGCCTCACGTCGCTGCAGTCCCGCCATTGTTCGCGAAAAAGCCTTCGTTGAGTCCGCCATCATCTCCTCTCTCTCCCGTGCCCTCTCGATTCGCTCGGCCAGGATCGTAGGCCGTGAATAGCTAGCACCGCCTCGCCCACCATGGCGCCGCCACGCAGACTAGCTCGCCGCTGGTCACTTCCCCCTCCCGAACCAATCTCAGCCGCTCAAATCTAATCCAACGGTGGAGATCAGCCGATACCTTTCGTTGGTCACTTTTGCAAAGAAGTCCTTACAACTATTTAGACCTCAACCCGTCGTCCCCTGGTTTCTTTCAAAAGGACCCTATCTTTTCTTCAAATTATGGCCACAGTCCTTTTCGGGTTTAAAATCAGATTTTAATTATTTTAAATCCAAAAATCAAGTTTCCTCTATTTACGTAACTGCCACTACCTTCTATAGGCCATAAAATCTTTGTTTTAACTCCCATTTGGTCCGTTCAACTTGTGTTCGATTCGTAATTCCATAATCTACATGATCGTATTTCACTCATTTAAGTATGTTTTCAACTTTTAAAATTTCGAGGTTAGATTTAATCTATTATTTTACTAAAGGAAATCTTTTTAATTCATAACTTCTTCGTTTTAGCTCCGATTTTTGTGATCTTCACGCTGCAAAGCGCTTCATTGTGAGACGATATTCATTTTACAAACTTTTTATCATGACTTTATGCTAATTGGTGTACTGTTCTAATCTATAGCTTTTGTTTGCTATCCATGATTGCTTCTGGATGCTTGTATGTTGCTGTGATTATTGAGTATAGACGGTGAGCAATTCGTGGGAGACCAAGAGTATTACTTTGACGAGCAGGATCAGCAGGAGTAGTTTGTTCAAGGCAAGTATAGCATGAGATTATCCTTATTTCCTATTCACCTTAATATATTTAATTCATGTTGCATGTATCACCTTGATAGGGATTCTCCTAGAATTGAACTTATACCTTATCACCTACGGGATATGCATTTGGTAGCTTTGTTAGTGCTCAATTAAACCATGATCTTATAACTTGACTACTGGTATATGCAATAGACATTAAAATATGACTTTTTAGCAACATGGAACTAGGGGGCTAGAGCATTGGGCTGTTTTTATGGTGCTCTAGATTCCTCTCCCTAAGGACTTATCTGTAAGTGATCATTCAGGACTTACAGTATAGCTATGAGGGCTATATGGCTCTGGCTTTAGCTCAGTATGAGGACCTTTTCTAGCTTGTTAGTGGTTACCTTTATTGGCGTAAGAATGGCTTGCCGAATCAGGTATAGTGCGACCTCTGTCCCCATGAGTATAGGCTACGCGTCAATGTGCCATCGGGAAGGAGGCTCTACATCTGTTTGCTGAGTAAATCTAATAGCCCTAACTTGTTAGACGAACCTTTGAAAGGCTTCATAGTGAACCCTGCCGACCTTCCTTGGTAGTGGGTTAAGAGGCTCGTGACCTCGGGCAAAAGGGTAAATCACGACTCATAGTAAAAGTGTACAACCTGTGTAGAGTGTAAAACTGGTATATCAGCCATGGTCATGGTCACGAGCGGCCTTGGAACATTTATGGAATAGATGATCACTAAGAATTATCTGTTTAGGCAATTCATTATTCATGTTTACATTGATCATGTGTTCTGCGTTGGGATTGAAACAACTTGTTGCTACTCGTATGCTAAAAATTGTGACAACTAAAAGCTAAATGCTGTTAAACCTGTGTCAAGCCTTTTGAGCCTCATGAACCCCATGTTACACTTGTTGAGTACGACATGTACTTACGCTTGTTTATTTTTATTATTTGGATAAAAATCCCGGATGGGTAACAAATGGCTATGGTAATGACGAGTTTTATTATTCATGATGTAATAAACACTTGTGATGACACTATTCATAATTTGTCGGCTTATGTGTGTGACTGATCTCTGGACGCACATAAGATTTTGCATCCCATTTTATCCTTAAAATCAGGTGTGACAGATTGGTATCAGAGCCGTGTTGACTGTAGGACGCAAGCCTAGTTAGCAATGGTCGTGTTAGCTTCTTTTGCTTCACTCATTTCATGCTTCCCATCTCACCCTTGTTATTTGCTAAAGTTTTATGCTTCTTTTGCCTCACTCTGTTATGAAAACTATTACTTTTAATATGACTAAATCTAATTCTGTAGATGTCTCGTGCCAATAAGACCGCTCACATCAGCACCGGAGGCTACTACCCGTCTCGTGGCTTGTATGAGTCCATGGAGCCACATGAGGAGGAGGAACCCCAGGAGCAAGAGGTTGATTCGCCAGCACTTGCACCTACGCCAGTGCCATTCTAGGAAGAGCCCAAAGAAGAACCCAAAGAAGTGGAGGTCGTTACATTGTCTAATGATGATGAGGAGGAAGACATCGTTCAAGAGGATGAGCTGATCCCTCCCCTGGGATAGACTATGAAGGTATGGTACAAGCTAGGGTGTGAATCTTCTATCTCGCACCACCGACTTATGGGGATTCTTCAGACCTACTATGCTGATTGAGACGCAGCTGTGGAGTACGTCTGCAATGAGCATACGCATCCTCTAGAGGACACTTATTGGAAGACCAGGGTGTGCATCTCCATCAAGGACGAACAGAAGGAAGCATACCAGCTGGACTAAAACTATGCGCATCACGCTCATTGTGTCACCATGGAAGATAGCATAGAAGATGCAGCCGATGTAGCCTGCATGGGTCTCTGTGGTCGTCGCTTTGAGGATATGAAGGAGGATCAATATCGCTTTCTCCCTCACCAACACCCTGACTTGGGATGGGCAATGATGGACCCTGAAGGCATGGATCCCACTACTCAAGTGATGGTGAACTATGCCTATGAATTGGTAGACAAGAATTGATGGTTGGAAGATCAGTTGAAGGCTTAGGAGGCGACCCTTAAGAGATACCGACAAGTGATAGATGAGCAAAAGGTGTGCCTCAACCTACCAAGGATGTACGAGGAGCTTCCCCATAAATTTCGTCCATAGGTGATTGGAGTCCTTTCTATGTAATAAGGCGTTAGTAGCACGGGTCGAGTTAAGTCAAGTCGAGTCTATTAGTGCGGTATGAACATTGGTGTGACTAGTTGATTTGTTATTATGTTTATGTGTGAGTTGGATTTTTGTAATGAGTGCTGAAACTTTGTGGGCATGTCCGCAAGTTCCATAGTTAAGAATATTAAAGTTTGAGTCAATAAATAAATAGTTGGGTTTGGTACATCTTGTTCTCTCGTAATCTGTTTTTTGGAGCAGTCTGCCCTTATCTCAATGCCAATCTAAATCTACTTGACGAAAAATTATGAAACTTTTTATGGGAACAACTAGACTTAATTATCTTTCCAATGCCTCTGGAATCACCCCTATATCTGATCTGGTTTGAGAGATATAACAGTTTTAAGTTGAAGTTTCTATGCAATCTGGAATCTAGAACCGTTTCGGTTGTGTTCTGTTTTTGGGTAAACTAACGATAGAATCTGGGCATGTGTTCTGAATAAAAGTTGTATATAATTTCTTAAGCTTTCCAACCATATACATTACATCTCTTTTGGATATCTGGAACTTGAGATATGGCTGTTTTACCGAGCTGCTTATGTTGAGACTCGTCCAAAAATTTTCAGAATGTATTCTATATCTCTAAAGTGTTTATAACATGGAAATCTCTAAATTTTGAATATTTGTGTTGGAGGTCAGATGTCTAGAAGAGGAAGAGGCCAAGGCCATGGAGGTGTTCTGTCACATCCACCACCACCACCGCCACCGACTATTGAGCAACTCTTGGCAGTGCAGACACAACTTATGCAAGTTCTGGTGCAGAATCAGCGGAATCATCCAATTGGTGGAGCACCGCGTGACAAGCGTGGTGAATTCTTGAAGGGCCATCCCCCGGTGTTCTCTCATGCCACTGATCCACTAGAAGCAGATGATTGACTCTATGTAGTGGAAAAGCACCTCAACATAGCGCAGTGTGATGACCAGCAGAAGGTGTTGTACGTGTCAGGACAACTCCAAGGAGAAGCTCAAGATTGGTGGGAGGCATTCGAGTATGGACGTCCCACCAATGCTCCTCCTGTCACCTGGTAGGAGTTTAGAGAGAATTTCAAATTCTACCACATACCAGAAGGATTGATAGAGCTCAAGCAGGAGGAATTCAGAGCTCTAAAGCAGGGATCTATGTTCGTAGCTGAGTATCGTGACAAGTTTGCTCAGTTGTCATGTTACGCTTCGAAAGAGGTGGCTGATGATGCTGATAAGCAATGCCACTTTCTCAAGGGTATGTATGATGGTCTGCAACTCCAGCTTATGTCCAATATATACCCTAATTTCCAGACAGTGGTGAATCACGCCATTGTTATTGATAATAAGCGCAAAGAGATGGAGGCTAAGAAGAGGAGACTTCAGGGACAGGCCTCTAGAAGCAATACTAGTCCGTACACCAATGCTTAGCAAGGCTTCCAAAGAGAGGTACCAGGACCACCTAATTAGGGGAATCGTGGTCAAGACCCTCAACAAGAACCCGAACCAAAGAACGTCCACTATACCAAAGAACAAAATGGCAATCAACATCCCCAGCCATAGTATGGTCAGCAAACACCACAACAGGGAGCGCCTAACAACACTCCCATGAAGACTAGTGCCCCTAGCACTCCCAACAAGTGTTTTCGTTGTGGTAAAGAGGGTCACTTGTCTTATAATTGCCCTGAGAAGCCGAACCAGCAAACCCCACAGAGGCAGAATACTTACCAGAAGCCAGCACCCAACACAGGAAAGGTGAATCATGTGTCTACAGAGACGGCGCTTGCGGAACCAGAAGTCATGCTCGGTTTTCTTCGATGTCAACTCAACTCCTGCCACTGTTCTTTTTTATTCTGAAGCTTCGCATTCATTCATATCACAAGCATTTGTTAGAACGCATAGCATACCCTTATATGCCATGCAAAATCTCATATTAGTAAACTCACCAGGAGGTAGTATGCAAGCTTCTTATCGTTGTCTTCCAACTAGTCTATCCTTAAGGGGGGGTAGAGTTCAAAGTGAGCCCTATTGTGTTGAGAACATCTGGCATTGATGTGATTCTGGGTATGGACTGGATGAAGCAAAACCGAGCAGTCATTCAATGTCAAGAGACGGTAGTTGTGGTGACCGCACCAAATGGAGACAGAATCAGTGTCGATGTTGTAGTACAAGCACAGCCGACAGCCACAGTGAACCAACTTGATGAACGCACCAACAAGGAGTACCCGGTAGTGGATGAGTTTCCGGATGTGTTCCCCGATGACTTGCCAGGCATGCCACCTGACCGTGACATTGAGTTTATTATTGAATTATTACCTGGAACTTCACCTATAGCTAAGCGTCCATATAGAATGGGGGTTAATGAATTAGAGGAACTTAAGAAATAAATAAAGGAGTTATAGGAGAAAGGTTTTATTCATCCTAGTTCATCACCTTGGGAAGCACCTGTTATATTTGTTGACAAGAAGGATGGTACTCAGAGGATATGTGTGGATTATCGGTCACTCAATGAGGTTACTATCAAGAACAATTACCCGCTACCTAGAATCGATGACTTGTTTGATCAGTTGAGAGGTGCTTGTATTTTCTCTAAGATTGATCTCCACTCTAGTTATCATCAGTTGAAGATTCGTGCAACTGACATACCCAAGACAGCTTTTACTACGAGGTATGGTTTGTACGAGTATATCGTTATGTCCTTTGGTTTGACCAATGCACCTGCATACTTTATGTACTTGATGAACAAGGTGTTCATGGAATTTTTGGATAAGTTTGTGGTGGTATTTATCGATGATATATTGATATTCTCCAAAATGGAAGAAGAGCATGCTAAACATCTAAGGTTGGTCTTGCAGAAGCTCAAGGAACACAAGTTGTATGCTAAGCGAAGCAAGTGTGAGTTTTGGTTGAAGGAAGTTTCTTTCCTAGGTCATGTTGTCCCTAATGGCGAAATAGCAGTAGATCCAAGCAAGGTGATAGATGTGTTGAATTAGAAACCACCAACCGATGTGAGAGAGATTCGAAGTTTCTTGGGATTGGCTGGATACTACAGAAGGTTCATAGAAAGTTTTTCTAAACTTGCCAAGCCTATGACAACTCTGTTGGAGAAAAATGCTAAGTTTGTGTGGTCCGAGGAGTGCCAGGCTAACTTTGAAGAGTCGAAGAAGAGGTTGACTACCGCCCCAGTGTTGGTTTTGCCAGATTTGAACAAGAGTTTTTCTATCTATTGTGATGCTTCTCGTCAAGGTCTCGGATGTGTTCTTATGCAAGAAGGCAGAGTAGTGGCCTATGCATCCCGACAGCTGAGAAAGCATGAGCTACACTATCCTACTCATGATTTGGAATTAGCAGCAGTGGTTCATACTTTGAAAATATGGAGGCACTATCTTATCGGACATAAGAGTGACATCTATACTGACCAGAAGAGTCTGAAGTACATTTTCACTCAGACAGATCTGAATATGAGACAACATCGATGGTTATAGTTGATTAAGGATTATGATCTAGAGGTACACTATCATCCTAGAAAGGCGAATGTTGTTGCCGATGCTCTTAGCAGTAAGAGTTATGCCAATGAGGTGCAAGTGACACCTATGTCAAGTGAGTTGTGTGTTGAATTTGAGCGACTAGACTTGGGCTTCATCACTAATGCAGTGGAGTTGGTGTTGGAGCCTAAACTGGGGCAAGAAATACGTAAGTGCGAGTTACAGGATGTTACAGGATGCGAAGTTGAAAGAAATAGCGGAAAACATAGTGATTGGTAAGGCACCAGGATTCCGTATGGATGATAATGGAACTTTGTGGTTTGGGAAAAGGCTATGTGTGACTGAGAATAAGGCTATACGAGATGCAATTCTTCGTGAGGCACATGAGTCTGCTTACTCTATTCATCTTAGGAGTACCCAGATGTACTTGGATTTGAAGGAGAAGTATTGGTGTTACGGGATGAAGAGGGATATTGTTGAGTATGTTGCTTTATGTGATACATGTCAGAGAGTCAAAGCTGAACATCAATGACCTGCAGGATTATTACAACCAATGAAGATACCTGAGTGGAAGTGGGAAGAAGTTGGTATGGACTTTATTGTTGGGTTACCACGCACTCAGAGAGGTTATGATTCAATATGAGTGATAGTGGATCGGTTAACTAAAGTTGCTCACTTCTTACCGATCAAGACTACCTATACTGGTCCCCAGTTGGTTGCATTATATATGGAAAGAATAGTATGTCTGCATGGAGTTCTCAAGAAAATTGTGTCCGATCGAGGTACTCAATTTATATCTCATTTTTGGCAGCAAGTACATAGTTCGTTGGGAATAAAGTTGAATTTTAGTATGGCATATCATCCTCAGACAGATGGACAAACTGAGAGGATTAATCATATATTAGAGGACATGTTGCGAGCTTGTGCATTGCAGTACGGTAAAAGTTGGGACAAGAGTTTGCCTTATGTAGAGTTTTCCTATAACAATTGTTATCAGAAGAGTCTCAATATGGCACCTTTTGAAGCTTTCTATGGACGAAAGTGTAGAACCCCGTTGTTTTGGAATCAAACCGGAGAAACTCAAGTTTTTGGACCGGATGTTTTAAGAGACACAGAAGAGCAAGTAAGGATGATTAGAGATAACTTGAGAGTAGCATAGTCTCGACAGAAGAGTTATGCCGACACTAGGAGAAGGGAATTGGTTTTCGAAATAGGTGATTATATTTACCTGAAGGTGTCACGAATGAGAAGTGTGAGAAGGTTTAACATAAAAGGAAAGTTAGCACCAAGGTATATTGGGCCTTTCAAGATTTTAGAGAGACGTGGAGAAGTTGCTTATCAGTTGGAATTGCCTGAGAGTTTGTCAGGTGTACACAATGTGTTCCATGTGTCTCAATTAAAGATGTGTTTGCGTGTACTGGAGGAGCAGATACCATTAGAAGAGCTTATAGTTAAGGAAGATCTCACTTATGAGGAGTTTCCAGTAAGGATTTTGGAGACGGCAGAAAGAGTTACAAGGAGCCAAGTTATAAAGATGTGTAAGGTTTAGTGCAATCGGTATACAGAAGATGAGGCCACCTGGGAAAGAGAAGAGGATCTGAGAATAACATACCCACAGTTATTTGAGTAAGCATTGTCCGAATCTCGAGGACGAGATTAATTTTAAGGGGGGTAGAATTGTAACACCCTAAAATTTACATGATTTTAAAATAGGAGAAAATGAATTAATTATGTATTTTTGTGAGCATTTAAATTTAGGAAAATAATAATTTTGTTAAAAATAAAATCGAATATAGGTCTACCTACATGTTTATGCATTCATGCTGCTGCATATTATTTTTGTATTGTGTGGTTTGAAGTCAGATTTCAAATTGATTTGAATTTGCGTTCAAAATTTGTTTAGAAAATGGAAAAGGAATTTTTCTCCTCCACTTGCTTTCGGCCCGATGGCCTAAGCGCTGGCCTGCTTCCCCGCTCTCCTTCGCTCTAGCACGACCTTGCGTTTTCTCCCCTCGCTCGGCCCAGCTGTAGCTGTAACACCCCAGGCGTTTGTCACCAGTTAAGCAATATGTTTGATCTCAAACATGGCATGTTAAGTGGCGATGAAGGTGTCAAGATCAAATCTACAAGAGTGAGCTCCAAGTTAAACTCGGGCAACACACCTTTGCTTGCATATTGGCCCTTTTCGGATATTAATCTAAGTAATGTTGAAGGTGCTTATTTCATGTGTCTCGCATCAATATCCATCTATATTGATCCATGGAAAAGTTTCATGAAGTTTGGAATCAAGAAGTCACATGAAATGATAAGTTATATCTTTGTTGGATTGCTTTATTAAGTGAATGGAATTATGGATCAACAACCAAACCTTGATACTTTGCCCAAGTGACTCTAATCGAACTCTACAACAAAAGTCATGAAGGGTTCGTGTTGAGCAGAGATCAAGAAAATACCTCAATCGGTCTAAAACTCAGATTTAAGCTTTACCATGATGCTACTTTGACCTATGTTGACCAATCACTTACATTGCTTGCATGGAGTTGCACCTTAAATAAAAGTTGCAGTTTAAGTGGAGTAGAACAAAATTTGTTTTTGGACCAAGGGCCAGATCAGCTTGGAAATAAGTCAAACAGAGGCTCGAAGATTGAATCATCAGCTGTTTTCGGTACTTAGAATTTTTCTAAGTCTGGAATTCATCGTCGTCGACGTTGGCATGTCGTGTTCTCGTGTTTTCGTTAAGCAACTTGACTTGACCCCAAAATTGAAGTTGGAGCTAATTCATTGGAGAAGATCATACAAAAGGTTGGGATCAGTTTGACCATGTTTGGACCAAATAGTTCGACTTCAAGCAGAGCGACACTTAACCCTTGTTAAGTCACTGATAGTGTCAACTTGAGGCTTGATTAGCTACTAATCCGAGAGTTTAATATCTATGCACCCTTAATAAAAGTTGGAGAGCAGCTTATGCACAACAACTTTGCTACAGGCGCCTAGGTCTGAATCCAAGCCGAATATGCAGTTTTGGACAACGAAGTCGGGAACTCTCTCGCGCACTAGGTGTTCGACGGTGGGCCCCAAAAGGGGACACACGGTCACCATGCTCCTCGCCTCTTCTCCACGCATCGAGGGCGCCCCGCCTAAGCCACCTGCCCCTGCCTGCGTAAATGGGGAGCACCAGAGCGCCCTCACTCGCCTCTCTGCTCGCCCTGCTCTCCTCCTCCCTCGCCCTCTACGCCGCACGCGCGCGCCAGAGCGCGGCCGCCATGGACAAGCCGAGCAGAGCTCCTCACCGCTGCTACTGCCTCCACTCCATCCCTCCTTCGTCCGAACCAAGCGCGGCATCACCTTCAACGTCATTTGCCGCCCCTCCTGCGCCCCTTTTCCTATCGCCACGGCCGCCCTAGTGCCGTCGCCGCCGGAGCAGCCGCTGGCGTCTTGCCTGCTCGCGCGGCCAGCAGGCCACAGGCCACCTCCGGCCGTGCCGAGGACACCCACGGGCGCGCGCGAGCCCGTCGCAGCTGCAGCACCCCTCCTTCGCCGCCGATGAGCACCGCAGTGGCTGGAATCGCGAGCTCCGGCGAGCTCCTCTGCTCTGCTCGGCCAGAGAAGGAGAGGAGGACCTCGCGCGAGAAGAGAAACAAGTCCAGGGGGTTTTCTGCAGAACCGTAGACTTAGATGAATAGTGATTATAAGGACCTATGTGCTGGAAATCGGCTGGAACTTTGGAAATTCATAGTAAATAGTAGAAGAATCCAAAAATAGTAAATGAGGACTTTTTGGAATCCTTGTGAAATTATCTATGCAGTAGATCTATAATATGACATGTTTTAGTTTGAAGTTTTAGCTGTAAAAATGGATTTGTGCAGTTAGGGTTTTAATGCTAGTTGAATTTGTTATTTTCCATTACTGCAGATCTAGGGCTCCCAATGAATTGAAATTTTTGTGGCATGCTACTCATGTGATGTTTGATGTGTGGTAAAAATTTCATGGTCATTGGTTGCTGCATGAGTGAGCTATTGGTTTATCTTGCTCTCACATGATTTCTTGCTTTAGCAACTTATTCTTTTCATAGAGATTACTATACATATTCAAATGGAGTAAAATTTGTACATTAGACTATTGAGAGTATATGTGAGCCACTGTAATTTTTGTAGAAGTTATTGTGCACTTTGGTATATGTTCATTAAGTCACCTTGTTATCTAAAATAAATTAAGAAATGCATTAAACGAATTTATTTGGTCATGGACACTAGGTTTTCTGGTGTTCTTTAGTCATGTGTGAAATGTTGGTAAAGTTGGTTTTGCCCAATTATGTGTTTGCAACATAAGTTAATAATTATTTTCTTGCCGATGTGGTTTATGGACAGATCTGAGAACTTAGCAAAGTTCTTCATGATAATGTGCTTTGTTGTGAAACTTGTTTATACAAAAGTTGTAGATAATTCATTTATCTTGCTTCTGTTAAAATTTGGTGTAATTTGGCCAAGTAGTTTAAGAGTTACAGCTGTTTAAAGTTGGATTACAGAATTGATTGCACTCTGTGTCTTGTTAGACCAGTTTCTGTAAATATATAATTTCGACCCACTTAACTTGCGAATCATGCTGTGATGGTTATATATGAAATGTAGAGAATTTCATAAGCTTTCTAGAATGTCTTGTTTCATGGCTATTGAATTTATATAACTCTAGTTATGATCCAAACATGAAGCTGTTGTTTCCAGTCCAGAAATAGACATATGCTAGTTGTGGTTGTTTACTCCATGTGTTGCTAAGTGTGGCTTATGCCCTTGTTGATGGTCAAGTTATGATACTTATGACCTTGTTAAACTTGTGTCATGATTGATGTGCTTGCTCTCTATAGTTAGTTGTGTGATGTTAGTTAAATAGCTATTGGTGTCTATGTCTTGCATAATCTTGTGTTACCATTCATCACATTCATACACATGCATCTTGTATCTCATTTAGGTACGCTAGATGAACCACGTGAAGGAGGTGATGTGGAGCCGAACTCGAAGTTTGGGTTTGGTGGATCTATCCCGAAGATGGAAGGACTAAGCAAGTGCTAGGACCGGAGATGTCACCAAGACGGTGCAAGCTAACTGAACTAACTTGTGTCGGATCCCAGGCAAGCCCCGGAGCATTATAAGTCTCCTACTTTATAAAAGCAATTCTTTCTATATATATGAGTTTATGAGTTTATATATTGTTGCATTAAGTTGTAGGAGTTGATTGAAACCGTTGATGCATTTATTACTATCCTTGCCTACCTTATTACCTTTTACCCTGTTAGGTCAGGATCGAATAACTGCTTAGCCTTGCTTAGACCGGTAGCGATCGGTGATATCCGGTCACCTACATTATAGGTGGTTACTGGAAGAAATTGGCTATGGAAAGAATGATATCGTGGAATTAACCATATGTGATGGAAAATTGGAGACCGGACGGAAAAGTTGGAGGTAACCAGACAGGGTTCTGGGGTGCTGTTAGTTTCCGTCTGTGTCGATTAAGGACGGATCGTTGCTAGTCCCTCTTGTCATGTTGAACGCATGCCTCACATTTAGCTGCCCGAATAAAGTACCTTTCGACCGTGAAGCTAGTGGCACTATTCGGGCCGGGATCTACACGAGTGCGCGTATTGGTGCTGATGGGGGTATGACAGGGGCGCGAAGAGTGAGCCCAAGGGTAGGTGCGACCTGATTCCTGGCAGTCAGGCGGTCCCTAGGTACTGCGGCTCCAGATTGTCCTGTGGCTACCTGAAAAGTATCATTGGTGATCTGTAGCTCACTTGATCGGTGAGTGTGGTTTGTGTGAGGAATAAATCACCAGCTGGTTAGGAATCGATTCGAATCGCCATCGCTCCTGGATAGTGAGCACTTGACTTGAGCTACGTCATCGTAGTAATTATTATGGAACAATGATGGTTATCTGGATGGTATGGGATATGCTAAATCTAAATTGGTAATTGGATGTTATTGGTTAATCAAGTGATTGCTATAGTATAGGTGCTTACCTAGATGGATAGGTCATAATAAAGATGATGCAAAGTACTTAAAATGGTTTCTTCATGATAGCTTATGCTTTTCGCAAACAAGTCAGCTAGCCCACTAAAGAAAGCCTTGCATAATCCTTGGTGTCATTTTATTTCTGGTTTATGATGGGTAAGTCTAGCTGAGTACATTCGAGTACTCAGGGTTTATCCCACCATGTTGTAGGTGAAGTTCTTGTCCTGCGGAAGATGATGGCTAACCGCCGGTGGGCTCGGTGATTCTATAGTTACTTCTCGTCTATATGCTTTTGTCTGAGGATGTCACTTATGCTAGCAATGTATTTGGAACTTATATTAATGTAATCATTTGAAAGCTATGTTGTTTTCTCTAATCGGTTTTAAAACCCAAACTTGTATTATTATTTGTGAACCCATTTGTAATATTATTTCTGCTGCAACTCTGCGTATGTGATGTGTATTTGCTTAATCATACGATCTTGGTTGTGATGTTGATTTACCGAGGTCTTTCGAGACACTCGGCGGACTACCGGGTTTATATAAGTGAAAGTATGTGTGTGTCAACGTGTTAGCGGGGACAGCCGTACTTGATCTTGTATAAATTGGGCGGTTCTGTCACAGCAGCCCAGCCGGCCGTGCCACCGCACCCCTCCTCTCCCTTCTCTCGTTGACACGCTGGTCCCGTGCCTTCTTTCACCGATGGGTAGGCCCGCCTTGTCAGCCGCGTCTCATTCCTCCATCTCGCGCCTGGCATGGACACCGCGCCGCTGAGCGCTCGGATGGCGTACACCCCATGCCTCTAGCCCTCATATAAGCTGGCCCACACTGCGCCGCCCTCAACAAATTCTATAACGTCATCCGCTGCCCTCGCTTTTGCTTCAACTACCGTAGAGCCCTAGTAGCTCGCGCCGCCGCCGCCATTATCTAATTCGCCGAGCCTCACATCGCTGCAGTCCTACCATTGTTCATGAAGAGCCCTTCGGTGAGTCCGCCATCATCTCATCTCTCTCCCCGTGCCTCTGATTCGCTCAGTCGTGGACTGTAGGCTGTGAATAGCTTTTGTGTTCTATGCATGATTGCTTCTGGATGCTTGTATGTTGCTATGATTATTGAGTATAGATGGTGAGCAATTCATGGGAGACCAAGAATATTACTTTGACGAGTAGGATCAGCACATCCGAGTGCGCCTTTGCCTTGATGCGCTCGGATGGCGTATGCCCCACGCCGCTGGCCCTCATATAAGCCGGCCCACACTGCGCCGCCCTCACCAAGTCCTATAACGTCATCCGCTACCCTCGCTTTTGCTTCAACTACCACGGAACCCTAGTAGCTCGCATCGCCGCCGCCGTTGTCTACTTTGTTGAGCCTCACGTCGCTGCAGTCCCACCATTGTTCACGAAAAGCCCTTCGGTGAGTCCGCCATCATCTCCTCTCTCTCCCCGTGCCTCTGATTTGCTCAGTCGTGGACCATAGGCCATGAATAGCTTTTGTTTGCTATGCATGATTGCTTCTGGATCCTTGTATGTTGCTGTGATTGTTGAGTATAGATGGTGAGCAATTCGTGGGAGACCAAGAGTATTACTTTGACGAGCAGGATCAGCAGGAACAGTTTGTTCAAGGCAAGTATAGCATGGGATTGTCCTTGTTTCCTATTCACCTTAATACATTTAATTCACGTTACATGTGTCACCTTGATAGGGATTTCCCTAGAATTGAACTTAGACCTTGTCACCTACGGGATATGAATTAGGTATTTGCTAGTGCTCAATTAAACCATGATCTTGTAACTTGACTAATAGTATATGCAATAGACATTAAAATATGACTTTTTAGCAGCATGGAACCAGGGGGCTAGAGCATTGGGCTATTTTTATGGTGCTCTAGATTCCTCTCCCTAAGGACTTATCTGTAACTGATCATCCGGGACTTACAGTATAGCTGTGAGGGCTATATGGCTCTGGCTTTAACTCAGTATGAGGATCTTTTCTAGCTTGTTAGTGGTTACGTGTATTGGTGTAAGAATAGCTTGTCGAATCGAGTATAGTGCGGCCTCTGTCCCTATGAGTATAGGCTGCACGTCAATGTGCCATCGGGAAGGGGGGCTCTACATCTGTTTGCCGAGTGAATCTAATGGCCCTAACTTGTTAGACGAACCTTTGAAAGGCTTCATAGTGAACCCTGATGACCATCCTTGGTAGTTGGTTAAGAGGCTCGCGACCTTGGGCGAAAGGGCAAATCATGACTCACAGTGAAAGTGTACAACCTCTGTAGAGTGTAAAACTGGTATATCAGTCGTGCTCATGGTCACGAGCAGCCTTGCAACATTTATGGAATATATGATCACTAAGAATTATCTGTTTAGGCTATTCATTATTCATGTTTACATTGATCATGTGTTCTATGTTGGGATTGATATAACTTGTTGCTACTCATATGCTAAAAATTGTGATAACTAAAAGCTGAATGCTGTTAAACCTGTGTCAAGCCTTTTGGGCCTCATGAACCCCATGTTACACTTGTTGAGTAGGACATGAACTTACGCTTGTTTATTTTCATTATTTGGATAAAAATCTCGGATGAGTAACAGATGGCTATGGTAATGATGACTTTCCTGAGGATTACTAGACTTGTGGTCAACCAGTTGACGTCCCTGTGATATGGAGCTTCCACGAGAGAATTTACTTAATACTTCTGCTACATATATGTGAAGACTATGTTCTATTATTCGTGATGTAATAAACACTTGTGATGATACTTTTCATAATTTGTCGGCTTATGTGTGTGACTGAACTCTGGGCGCACATAAGATTTTGCATCCCATTTTATCCTTAAAATCGGGTGTGACATATAGTTCATGTCCTGTCATTTAAAGAAAACAAATGTTTATTCAAAATGAAAATTTTATCCATTTGAAGAGTGGTTTAGCTAATGATATATGGTTCTGAACTAATCATACCTCAGCTAATTAGGCTATTTGTGGTGGAACATGTTCATCCGAGATTATCCCATAATTTAAAGATGCTATTTTTTTATTGGTAGGCGATGTTTCCATTGACAGCAAGGTGCCATGGTGACTTTTTTTAAAAATCTCGATACCTACTAGCCTAGTTTCCAAGTGTACTTAGGGTAGAGTCTTTGTTTGTCCCTTTATAGAGGTAAGTATGTTTGCATGCATTTGAGCGCCTATGTCTGTATCCGTGATTCGATGACGCCGATATGGGTCACACACCAGGGCTAGCACGCCTGAGGCCACATATGGCCTAGCACGCAGCAAGAAAGCCCTAGAACAGCAATGCTGACCAGCAAGTCGGCCATGTCGATCCAACGCCCATTCTTTGCCCAAAAATCTCGCGAACACCTCACGGGAAGACCTGTTAGGGTAGGCACATCGATGTTTTCCTAGGATCGGCAAGGCCACATAGAACGCCAATCAATCTCATCAAAAGAGGCGCTAGAAAATAGGAGGTTGGAAGAGCTAAAGACAGGAGCTGATTAAACAGTACTAGATGTGTTTTTGATGATTGTATAGTTGGATTCCATCAATCGGCTGCAATCATCTAATAGATATAGAGGAGGGTGGTCTTATCCAATAAGAAACCATTCCCAAATGAAATCTACAAGTTTCCCATGACAATGGCGAGTTCCCATCAAATTAGACTTATTTCGGGCTTGGACCGGGTTTAGGGCAAAAAAAATTTCCTGAGGCTGCAATTTCTTCATCCAAACTCTGATCCAAATTGAACATCTCGATGAGAGAAATACAATGGTGAAGTCCATTTTACAATATGGAGAAGACAGAAAATCTGGCTTAGCCGTAAGCCGGGTTCAGCTGTACCAGCACCCCCGAAATCACATTTTCTTCATTCGAACTCCAGGCTAACTAATAGACCACTAAAATCATGAAATGTCCACTAATGGGTACAATCTTGTCCATCACATACTAAATTTACCCTAGTACCTTCAAAGATTTGATCTAATTCCTTCCATAATCATCTCAAACATCATGCAAGAGAGCGAAGATAAAAAACCTAATTAAGTAACTAATATACCACTAAAACTTCAAAAAGAAGTTTGGAATATCATTTACTTATCTTCTACAACCTCCTCCACCAAAGGATTCAAAATCAAAACCTTCTTCCTTAGATTTGTAAAGTGTTAAATGCACCAGTGGCCCTCAAACTTGTAAGGGTGTGTCATTTAGGTAGAGTTTGGTTTGGAGACAAGGAAGGATGGGACGGACCCACTACTACACAAAATCTTTTGTGAGGCATTTTCAAAATGGCCTTGGAGGTGGGCGGGCCAGCTGCCTGCCTCAGTTATTCGTGGCAGGGCAGCCGGCCCAGCAACCGCATCGGTTAATGCTTAACCGAGATGGGGAATGTAAGAGAACCGCCTCGGTTAATGTCTATTAACCGAGGCGGGCATTATAAAACAACCGCCTCGGTTAATGCATTAACCGAGGCGGTCTCTTCCAAACAACCGCCTCGACTAATAAATCATTAATCGAGTCGGACTACTGTAAGCCACCCGCCTCGGTTATTTAGCACCGCGTTCAGACCTCAAGGCACGGGTGCACAGGAAAGGGAGTGGAAGTAGGAACGGGGCCCAAGTGTCGGTCGCAGTGAGAAAGCACAAATGTCCTGCGCGCAGGGGTGATTCGTGTGCTTCTCCCCATCATCGATCCAGAAGAGGGGCTAGTGGCCACTCATGGCTCGCCACGCGTGCAGCGGTTTCACGAAACAGGAGACGGTTCTAGTGGTTTTCCCATTCCGCCCACAGGAAACGAATCTGAGTGGCATGAAAATAACGCTCCCTCTTGTCCATCTCTCGTTTGTCCCTCTCTATCTCTCTCATCCAGTCTCTCGTCCATCAGTCTCTCTCTCGTCTCTCTCTTTGGTCTCTCCCTCCGGTCCATCCCTCCACGCATGCCTCCCTCTTTGGCGTGGAGGCAACGAAGGTGCTGGCTGAGAGGAGGAGGCGCACGGGGAGGAGGCTCATAGGCCAGTCCCCTCCGACGGCGGCGGCCACCACACGTAGCGATGGTGCGCGATGAGGTCCGCACCGTCGACCACGGCCCCTCCCTCTCCTCCGAGCATGGCACGGCGACCCCTCCCTCTCTTCTGAGCAGGGCGCCCCTTCCCTGTCCCTCATGCGTCGGCCACTAGATCCGGCCTCCAACCGTCCACCAACGGCGGATCCCACCAATGGAGGCGGCAGGGGCGCAGATCCAGTCACCAACAGCGGTGGGGCGCGGATCCAGCCACCACCGAGCGGATCCGGCCACCGCCAGCTGCGGCGGCATCGATCCTGCCACGGGCAACGGCGGCACGTGGTACCGGGCTTGGTGGGCTTTTTTATTTCATGAAATTATTAACCGAGGCGGGCTACTTAGCTCAACTGCCTCCGTTAATAGCATTAACGGAGGCGGTTGTCCAACCGCCCCAGTTGAAGGTCCGATTAACCGTGACCTTTTGACGGAGGCGGTTGGCGAAACCGCCTCGGTTAATGCTTTTTGCCCGCCTCTGTTAAAATTCTTGTAATAGTGACATGTTCTAGTTTTATGAGACAGGGCGATTCCATTTTCTGTTTGGTTGAGAGGATAGGGATGTCCTGTTTTATGTTTGGTTGGATGGATAAAATAAGTTGGGTTGAATAGAGTTTCTTTGTGTTGTTTACCTTCTGTTAACCAAGGGCCACTTGGCAGCCACTTACCTAGCATTGGCCCACCAGTCACCCGGCTCATCTTCTTCCTCCGGCTATACCCACACGCCCACAAGCCCATGCGACCATGCTTGTGCTCGCCCCCTCCCCGCATGCCCACACTTGACTTCACCGCCCTCCCCATGCGGCCACGGAGGAGGTACCCGCCAGCGCCAGTGCTCGTTGCCTATACCCGCGCTCGCCAGCACTGGTGATCGCCCAGATCTCACGGGAGGAGCTAGGCTGATGGCTGGGGTGTAGAGGCAGGGGCAAAAACGAGGCAGAGCACTGTGTCATTGGGGATGTGATGAGCCCAGCGTCAGCGTCGGTGGCTGGGACGAGGCGGAGCTCTGCAGCATCGGGCTGGAGCACTCACGGGAACGATACGGCGTGGAGGAGGGACAAGCAAGTCCGACCTTTTGGTGGGGATGAGCTCTCCCCCAGATTCACTAGAATATTTGTCCTTCACTCTGCTTATCCCCCAACCAAACACCTACAAAAATAGGTCCATCCCATCCCCATCCTACCTCATCCCTAAAACTAAACACTACATTAGATACACGAACTTTGGAAATGCATTTCGGCTCTCTAAACTTGTTGAGTGGTGCACCGCAGGTCCATGCTAGTTACATGTACGTTCTATGCTGATGTGGCATGCTAGCATGGCATATGTTTTACATTTAGCCCCTCCTCTTTACTCTTCTCTCACCAAAGATCCTTGTTTCCTCTTCTATCACGCAAACCCCAACCTCGCTGCTGCCAAAACGGTGCCAACTACATTATTTGTTCTCTTGCACTACTTCCCTTAATGATGATGTTGACAGAACAATTATGTTACTGACTGATTCTTAACAGTAATTATGGAGGCAGTTCATGTCTTGTGCTACGAAACTCGTGGTGTGGCTGTGTATATTGCATTTGCTTCATAACGCGGACATGCATATGGTTATGTGTAAAACCATGATACATGAATCATTTAATGCATTCCGCGTTAACCTTCATGGTTTGCATGCATCATTGCATATATATGTAAGTACGTAGTAGACGGGCTTGAAATCTGAATTGTCGAGTTGATATGACTTGACTCGTCACGGCTGTTGTTGCATTGCCTTGTGCCGGTACCAAATGCCAGATCAACATCCCTATAGCCGGTTCGATCCATTGTGAAATTTCCACCGACACTCCAACGCTCACAACCATGACGTGTGTGTGTGTGTGTGTGTGTGTGTGTGTGTGTATATATATATATATATATATATATATATATATATATATATATATATATATATATATATATATATATATATATATATATATATATATATTGGACGATGATTTTCAACTGCATATGTGATGACCTGTATATACCCGGTCGTCTAAAGAAAACTAACGTCTAAAAGAAAATCTAAACCATTTAAAGTGTGGTGTGGCTAATGATATATGGTTGTCAACCGCATAAAGCTTAGCTATTTGGGTTACTTACCATGGAATATGTCCATTCGGGTTTATTTAATGGCGTTATTTTTTCAGTAATAGATGATGTTCTTATCGACAGTGAGGCGTTTGTCACTACTATAAAATTAATTTTCGGAGATGGTCATTTTTTTTATTTTCATCGGCACACAAGCCTGTGACCAATCATCATAGTTAATCACTATTTACAAAGGTGGTCGGCATGCACAACCTACTACTCAGCAATAACGCTTCCCTACCACTACACCAGACACCCATTTGTGAGTATATATATTCTATCTTTTTATATCAACATTTCATAATTTCTTATTAAATATTTTGGTTACGAAATAAACTCAAATGAAAAAATGTTTCAAGTACAAGTGTTAAATCTTGTCAAGCACTACAACTTTGCTATAGGGTGTGTCTCCATTTGAGATTGTTTAAAAAAAATTAAAAATTAAATCTTAAAATATATGAATTTAAAACAAATATTTGAAACACTAAACTTCAAATCAAAAAATTATCAACTGAAAACATATAGATCAGGTTGGTCACTGTAACTTTGATATTAACGATGTGAACATTCACAGTCGTTTGGAAATTTTAAATTTTGAATTTTTCAACTACAAAGTTGTAGATTGTGTAAGAACTATAACTTTGGTATAGACCCACTACACTAGGACAATACATCACTGCCAGGTCAGAACCCCATCACTGCCTAAATTGCTTTCGGTAGAGGATAATAGACAGTGGTGGGTGGCCTATCACTGCCGAGTTGATCACCCGGAAGGCATATCACTGCCGGGTCTAGTCATAAACCGGTAGTGATATCAAATAGTATCATTGCCGGGTTGAAGCATGAACCGATGGTGACATGGCCAGTGTCAATGTTGGCTTAAAACATGACCCGATAGTGGCACTTATGGCACCACAGCTGGATCAGTGCATACTCATCAGTGAATTGTTGAGTGCCACTGCCGACCCAATACCACACCCGGCAGCTATTACTATAGTACATCAGAGAATTCTCATCGCCATCACAAGTCTTACAAGATAAGATATGTGAATACATCATAACTAGAAGAACTTAATAGGTAGAGATGAAGTCATTACGAACCAAAGTCATTAAAACTCAAAATATATATGGTTGTTGTCCAGCGAGGACTTGAAGCAATGTTCCACTAATTATTTCTAAAGTGGCATGCTAATTTCTATTTCTTTATTTCTCTGCATGCCCCTTATATATATTGTCAGGCCCAAAACCAAATATGTTCTTTCAGAAGACGCAAGATTGGTATACATAGGATTGCTTGAAATGACTTAACCTTATAATTAATATGATACATGATAGAGGATGTTTTTTCATGAAAAGGGAAAATAAAAACGAGATCAATTGATGCAGCTATTTGTACAAAACAAATGAAAACTCAGGGGAAAATCAATACTTCCTTTCATGTTTCATTAGGCCAGTCTCAGTGGAAAGTTTCATAGCGTTATTTTTAAGACCGCTATGTCATGTAGAATGAAATAAAATATGGATGAAACTTCCGCTCTCAATGGAAAGCTTCATCTATGATTTCATAGATATTTAATTTCATGGCTCATAGAAAGTTGGTAATCGTACTAAGGGAATTTTATTGATATGAAACTTCTTCTCTCTTCTTAAAAACATTTTTATGTCATCAAACATGCTTATGTGGCCAGCTGTATGCAACAGCTTATTAAATACAGATGAAACTCATATGAAACTCTCACCGAAATTGGCCTTACTTATATACATATTTGGTTGTGTGCAATATCTTCTTACCAAGAGGATATATGTTGTTCATTTATTTTTGGATATATATATATATATATATATATATATATATATATATATATATATATATATATGCATACATTAACAAATCGAACAAACTAATATCATAAAAAATGTAATAACATTTTTTCCTACCATGCATGTCCTATACTCCTATGTACAGTACAATATATAAATTTACAGTTGCTCATGTAACTAGTATACATAGTAGAACTTGACAGAGACAAGCTGGCATTATATTCTTCTGCTGAGCCAGCTTCTGTAGATCCCTCATTTGTAAATGTACGAAATACCAGTAGCTGATGAAAAAGAATTACAGATATATATGTCAGTGTCTCACAAGCCCACCAACATGCAGATGGTGGATGCATACATAGAATTTTACGGAGTATATATCATGCATTCTGCTGGTTTATTTGCCTACCTTTTGGGGCCCCCTTTTGGCCTGGAGCTTGACCAGGAGGTTTGTAATACGGCTTCTGTTGGTTCTGCTTGTTCCATGTCCCTGTCGTGGGCGCAGGGCTTGACAGACCATTACCTCCTGCGGGCATGGACGCACAAAGCAAACCAAACGAAATTAAGCAAAGCAAATGCGAGATAATATGAGGTTCTGCTGGGTTAGATGTCTCCCATGCAACGGCGACAATGTTCAGTTGCAAGGGATCGAGATCACCGACGACTCTCCGGTCCTATCCCGTCGGTTAATTTTGGATCTATCAACTATCAAGGCCGCCGGCCGGTCTATCATTCTAGTTAATTAATCTCAAGGATATACAATGACCTGCCGCTCTGGAACTTTGAGAATTGCAAAAAAAAAGGGAAGGGACAAGGAATAGTTCAACTGGAATCTCCAGAGACAGGGAGAATAATTGTTTTTCCTAGTAACAGAAAATATAATGCTGGCGGCATGCATTATATTGAAGGTAGTACTGACCAGAAGAAGGAGCCTGTTGTTCATGAGCTTTGGGCCTCTGATATTGCGTTGGAGAAGCTGCTTGCGATCCTTTCAGGTCAGGCACCCTAGTCGATGTCCCTGCATTTCCAGCGCCTCAGACGACAATGCAATAGTAAGTGCGTGCATGCATTGAAATTTCCATATAGTAGTGGCTTACCGTTCGACTTGAACATGGTTCCTGTATGTGCTACTTTTCTCGTGGTTGTGATCGATCGATCGTTACGAGGTGGTGGTGGTGCCAATATGTGTTGACACGTGCCCTATATATACAGCAACCTAGCTAGGAATTAATGGTATAATATAATCATGGAAAGTTCAATTGACTAATAAATGATAAATGCTTCTCTGAGGAATTATTTGTACTCTTATTAGCCACGGTATTTTATGAATGGAGTAATTTGCTATACATTCTGCTGGGTCTCAAGTACCAGCTAGTCTGAATACGTTCAGGTAATGTTTATAGGAAGGACTTTCCACGTAACCCGTATTGAACCTAGAGAGTTAATGCATTGCGGACCCAGTATTTTGATCTGATATTTTTAAGCAAGGCGAGACAACAGGAGATGTACCTGCAATTTCTGAACCAATGTTAAAAACTCAATATTAAGAAATAAGAATGTTGGTGTTTTTTTCTGCAAATGATTCATATTGTGGGTTTAGTTAATAGCAAAGGCTCGGTTTGGTTGGTAGAGAGTCTTCGAGTTCCATTGAGGAGACCATCCACCTGGCCATAAACACGCTTCAAAAAATAAAGAAACTATGTGGCAATAGTAATTTCCCCATGCTACGTCAGAGTTTTGTTATATAATTTTTTGCAATTATTTTTGAAAAATAAACAATTGATAATTGATCTATTGGAATAAAAATATGTAAAATTAAAAAAAAGTCAAATATTTTTTTTTTTGAATTTCCATCACCCCAACTAACAATTGCTCAGATGGTACACGCTCTGATCCTCTCCGTGAAGTTTGAATCCCATGGCAGCCCCACGATAGGATGTTTTCTTGATTTAACTATGGTGGGAGGTCATTAGGAAGCCCAAAAATTAAGTTTCATATATTTTTATGGTAAATTAGCTAATTTCTGCAGGTTTTCAAGAGTGGGTATGAAGTATGTTGCACGGTTCTCCCATGATGAATCACGGAGATATATACTGTTTTTAGGTCATGGATATAGACCCATGGAAAAAATTGACCTCATCATTGACATAGAGTAGTATATAGAAAATGGGAATTATGATCTGCAGGACATAACCATTTTGTAGTAGTGTGCATGTTTTGGAAGCTTTGAAAAAAAATTGATGCAAGACTTTAGCTTGCACTTTCCTATGCCATTTCCTGTAAATTAACCCCAAGTCTTTTATTTCAGTAGTGATCCATGTTTCACGACAAAAGTAGCCATAAATTGAATCCTGATATTTTTCAGTAAAAATGACATGCATTCTATAAAATTGCAACATGCAAGAAACACAAAAATAGCATGTGTAGAAACACACAGTCTCAAGATTTTCCATGGTTCATGATTAATCGAGAAGATCTCGTTCAGTTTAGTTCTAGAGATTAGCATAATGCAATATGCTGCTTTCAGTTAAATAGGCTTCAAAATATATACACAAGTGTGCTGTGTTTGTTTGCTTTTTTTTATGAGTGAAATAATGTTAGTCCACTCAAGAGACTAGACTAATCCTTTTTGTTGTTCTTGTTGCCGTCCTTCCTGAATATTACATTTTCAGGAAATCCTGCAAGAGTGCTTCCTGAGTATTACATTATGCTGTTATCTCTAATACAATTTGAGAAATTGGAAATCACATGCAAGTTCTAAGCAATTAACAACCCTTTTCCTCAAACCTTCACGTAGTTTAAACAGTCTTGAATTTATTAATTGGTGTTCCACATGCTGGTGGTATCAGTTGCATCTTTTGTTACCTTAAAATAAATTAGTAATATTTTGTTTCTGAAAACTAAAAAACACAGAGAAAAACTTTCTAGTCTGGACCACACAAGAAATTGAAGAAATGATATTTGCAGTGATATAAACATGTGTTCTCCCTTCGTGGTTCATTTAAAATTAGCAAAAGCTTCTCTGGTCGATATTTGTAGTTTGTTGTACTTGCAACAGGTCAATATGTTAATTAATGTTTATAAACAACATGGTCTTAGGACTCTGTCAGTTCGTGTAGTATGCGCATGTACATTTCCCTCTCACGTCCCAAGTTCAAGTCAAATTTAATGCCTTGATGTTCAAGTTGTTAGCGCGTAAAATTCAGGCATTATATTCATTGGTAATTAGTTAGAAGATGAAGAGAACACAGTAGGTAGAATCAGATTGATTGAATTTCTTGACTGTCGACGGTCCTATAGCTAGCTTGCAGCAGTCATTGCCAAACTTCCGTACGTCCAACTACGAGACAAGAATGGCTTGCGTGCAGTTATATTAGTTCCGCTGTTACCTTGACCGTACCAAGAGTTTAAATGAAAATATTAGATGATAGATTTATTACGTCTGTGAATGATTCTATATATGTTTGTTCAGTTTATTCTAGGTACCATATTATAGAAACATGATAGGTGAGAACATTTGTAGCAACTCTATCTTCTGTAAACTCTACCTTAAAACCATAGCATATACATGGTTGCTAATCACGATACTTCTTGTAATGCTACTGGATCTCGGCTGCCAGCGCCACAGCGCTGGCATGCAGGTCCCTCCTGCTAGCGACTGCGTGCGGTGTGGGAGTGGGCCACGCGGCTGCTCTACAGCTGCATGGGGCTGGGCCGCTTTCTGCCCTTGAACATATCCTGGATTATGATATATATATATGATGAGGACCATTAACAATATAAGCATTAGTTGATGCAACATATCTGCTATTATCATGAGTAGCAACACCGGCATGAAAATTCATAGGGCTTGCAAAATAATTATTAGAATCATATGATATATTTGCAAGCTGTACCTTGTACTAGTAGAGAAACGACCTTTGATCCCACCTCGAAATTTGGCTTTAGTCCCGGTATTTTTCGCGCCCGGGACTATAGAGACATTTAGTCCCGGTTGTTAGCTTCAACCGGGACTAAATGTCCCTGCCCAACGGCTACTGCGACAGGCTTTTGCTGCAGGGGACCTTTGGTCCCGGTTAGAGCTACCAACCGGGACTAAAGGTTAACTTTTACTCCTGGTTGTTCCTTCAAACCGGGAGTAAAAGTCTACTCCCGGCTAGAGGCTCCGTCCGAGACTAGAAAAGGACCTTTAGTCCCGGTTGCTATCTCCAACCGGGACTACAGTTCTCCTCCTATATATAGCCCTTCTTTCTCCCCGAGCTCGAGCCACTTCGACCTCAGTGTTCTTGCTTCATCGCCGGCCTCTCTTCTTCCTCATCGCCGGTAATCATAAGAATTTCTTCGATTCCTCCATCGATTCTTCGGTTCTAATGGTTACCAACTTTATACTCTCATATTTCATCAGTAGCATATCTCATTTTATGGACTAGATATATGTGGTTTTTATAGTGGAATTTTAATTTTTTTATTTGTAAGTCATTTAAGCTTAAAATCACTTTAAAGTTTGCATATTTGGATGAAGGAAGGTTACAGTAGTTATTCAAAACTAGTGTTCAGCTTTCATTTCTAGCATGCATAGCACACTTTATGGTTTAGAGATATAGAGAATTTTAGAGTTTTTTTAATTTTATTTGTTTATAAAATAAGAAATTTATATTATATTAAAAATGAGTATAGAGAGTAGATGGCAACTGCTTCCGGATCCTCGGCCTCTCATCGGGTTTCAAAGCGACTAAGGCCGGACCTCCCTCTCATTGCATGCGGCAAGTGTGAGAGAGAAGATTGTGATGGAGTACCGGGTGAGGAAGGAGTGTCCCAACAAGGGTCGTATCTTCTACAAGTGTCCGGATCGCAATGTGAGTTATTTTGTCATGTTTGATGAGTATGGTTAATTTATACTTATTTTCATGATGATTGTGATTAAAGTTCTAATTTTTTGTTTTAATTTCAGTGGGATGGCACTGGATGTTTAGGCTAGTACTGGGAGGAAGAGTATATTGAACACGTGCAAAACTCTCTTGCACAGGCGGCTACGGCGGCTGATGAGGCAGTGATCCCGCGGAAGAAGCCCATAAATGTTGAACAAAAGCATGATCTGTCGGTTTTAGTTAGGATTGGTCGCGAAATCCTTATGCTGCTGAAGTGCATTTTAGCTTTAGTTTTTTTACTGATAGTTGGGATTGTCTACATTGTAGCGAGACTTTCATAAATTAATACCTTGTGTGGTGACATGCATGTCGTATAATTAACTAATTATGTTCTAGGTTTTAATATGGTATGTATGTCATGTAATGCAGATGAACTGACATTAGATGTACAATGCTGATCGCCACTCCCAAGAGTTCATTGAGGGTGTGCATTCTTTCTTACGTGTGGCCGAGGCAAACAAACGCGATGGTTTCATGTGCTGCCTATGTGGCATATGTAAGAATTTGAAGGAATATGCTAGCTCAAGGAGTCTTCATTCACACTTGTTGAAGTTGGGTTTCATGCCAAACTATATTTGTTGGACGAAGCACGGAGAAACCGGGGTTGTAATGGAAGAAGGTGAAGAAGAACAATGGGACGATGATGACATTATTGCTGAATATGGTGCCTTTAATGATACTGCAATGGGGGAAGCTGAAGAAGAGGTAGTGGCAGAAGATGAGCCCGCTGATGATCTTGGTCAGGCCATTCGTGACACACAAAGAGAATGCGAAAGTGAAAAGGAGAAGATCAAGTTCGAGCGCATGCTAGAGGATCACAAGAAATTGCTATACCCAACTTGTGATGCGGGACAGAAAAAGTTGGGTACCACACTGGAATTGCTGCAATGGAAGGCAAAGAATGGTGTATCTGACAAGGGATTTGGGGAGTTACTGAAAATCCAAAAGAAGATGCTTCCGAAGGATAACGAATTGCCCGTCACTATGTACAAAGCAAAACAGGTAGTCTGCCCTTTGGGATTAGAAATCCAGAAGATACATGCATGTCCTAATGACTGCATCCTCTACCGTGGCGAGGAGTACGAGAAGTTAGATGCATGCCCGGTATGTCATGCATCACGGTATAATATCAGGCGAGATGACCCTGGTGATGTTGAGGGCGAACGTCCCACGAAGAAAATCCCTGCCATGATTATGTGGTCTGCTCCTATAATACCACACTTGAAATGTCTGTTTAGAAACAAAGGCCATGCAAAGTTATTGCGATAGCACAAAGAAGACCGTAAGGTAGACAATATGTTGAGACACCCTGCTGATGGGTCCCAGTGGAGAACAATCGATAGATAATTCCCGGAGTTTGCAAATGACGCAAGAAACTTAAGGTTTGCTTTAAGTACGGTTGGTATGAATCCTTTCGGGGAGCAGAGCAGTAGTCATAGCACTTGGCCTGTTACTCTATGTATCTACAGCCTTCCTCCCTAGTTATGCATGAAGCATAAGTTTATTATGATGCCAGTGCTCATCCAAGGCCCAAGGCAACCTGGCAACGACATCGATGTGTACCTGAGGCCACTAGTTGAAGAACTTCTACTTTTATGGAACAGACTAGGTGTACATGTGTGGGATGAGCACAAACATGAGCACTTTGACCTACGAGCATTGTTGTTCGTAACAATCAATGATTGGCCTACTCTAAGTAATCTTTCAGGACAATCAAACAAGGGATATAATGCATGCACGCACTGTTTCGATGACATTAAAGGTATATTCTTGACCATCGTCGATTTCTTCCTACGAATCACCCCCTAAGAAAGAAATGCAAGCATTTTAAAGGTAAGGTAGACCACCAGACCAAGCCGGGCAACCGAACTGGTGAGGATGTACTCAATATGGTCAAGGATGTGAAAGTAGTATTTGGAAAGGCACATGGCAGCGAACCTGTTCTGAATAGTGCCGACGGTCACGCACCCATGTGGAAGAAGTCCATATTTTGGGAGCTACCCTATTGGCAAGTCCTAGAGGTCCGTAGCGCGATCGACGTGATGCACCTAACGAAGAATCTTTGTGTGAACCTGCTAGGCTTCATGGGTGTGTATGGGAAGCCTAAGAACACACTTGAAGCACGACAGGACCTGTGGTGTTTGAAAGAACGAGACAACCTGCATCCAGAGAAGACAGATGATGGACGCCATTACTTAAGTCCTGCCAGCTACACTCTTAGCAAAGAAGAGAAGGAAAGCATGTTTGAATGCCTAGCAAGCATCAAGGTACCATCTGGATTCTCCTCGAATATAAATGGTATAATAAATGTGCCAGAGAAGAAATTCCTAAACTTAAAGTCCCATGACTGCCACATGCTCATGACACAATTGCTTCCAGTTGCATTAAGAGGAATTCTACCTCCAAATGTACGTCTAGCCACCGTGAAGCTATGTGCATTCCTGAATGCAATTTCTCATAAGGCAATCGATCCAATGGATCTAGCTAAACTACAGAATGATGTGGTTCAATGTCTTGTCAGCTTTGAGTTGGTGTTCCCTTCTTCCTTCTTTAATATCATGACACACCTCCTAGTTCACCTGGTCAAGGAGATTAGCATTCTCGGTCCTATGTTCCTGCACAACATGTTCCCCTTTGAGAGGTTCATGGGAGTCCTAAAGAAATATGTTCATAACCGTGCTCGGCCAGAAGGAAGCATCGCCAAGGGCTATGGAACAGAGGAGGTCATTGAGTTTTGTGTTGACTTTATTCCCGACGTTGACCCGATTGGTGTTCCTGAATCGCGACACGAGGGGAGACTAAGTGGAAAGGGGACACTAGGGAAGAAAACATATATTGGTACGCAGGATAATTATTTTAATAAAGCACACTACATAGTTCTGCAAAACTCCTCCTTGGTGGAACTGTATATCGAGACACAAAGAGTTGCTCCGATCTGAGTTTCCAAGGAAGTCTAAAGCTTGGATTACGCGTCAGCACATGGAAACTTTCAGCGACTGGTTGCGAAAAGAATGTCAGGGTGATGAGAGTATTGATGAGCAACTGTATTTGTTGGCTAGGCAGCCATCGTGGCATAACCTCACATACAAAGGGTACGAGATAAATGAGAATACATTTTACACAGTAGCCCAAGATAAAAGGAGCACCAACCAAAATAGTGGTGTCCGCATAGATGCCACCGACCCTAATGGAAATAAGCAAATATATTATGGCCGCATAGAGGAGATATGGGAACTAAACTATGCACCTACTTTTAAGGTACCTTTGTTCAAGTGTCAATGGGTAAAGGCGACTAGAGGCGGGGTAGCAGTCGACAACCAATATTGAATGACAACCGTGGACCTGAACAATATTGGGTACAAAGACGAACCATTCATCCTTGCCAAGGATGTCAATCAGGTGTTCTATGTCAAGAACATGTCTACAAAACCGAAGAGAGGGAAAAACAACAACGACCCAATCAATGAGCCAAAGCGCCACATAGTTCTTTCAGGGAAAAGAAACATCGTCGAAATTGAAGACAAGTCAGACATATCAGAAGATTATGAAAAGGATGACTGAATTCCATCCTTCACAGTGAACAAAGACCCAAGCATCCAGCTAAATGATGAGGACACTCCATGGTTATGGCGCGATCATAATCAAGGGATATACGTTAAGAAGAAGTTCACTATTGTGCTCGCTTGATATATATATAGTGATGTTTAATAGTGTGTATTAGAGGTATTATGTAATAATTGTGAATTTAGAGATGTTTATTTAGCGTTTCCTTTTTTTTCTATATTCAGATTAAATTTGTGTTTGATGGTGGGATTTCCATGTCACACAAAGCAAAAAGCAAAAGCAATGCATCTGATGTGAAAAAATTTGTGAAAAATTTGTTTTAGTCCTAGGTTGATATGATGATGTATTAGACCTTATTATGTAATAATTGTGACTTTAGATTTTTTTGTCGTGTTTTCATATTTTCTACGGTTTAAATGAATTTTCAACGTCAATAAGATGTGAAAACTAATTTCTTGTCGAAAAGCAATAGTTTTAATGATTTTAATTAAGTAGTATATTTTTGCATGGTGAAAATTATAATTATTATTTACACTATGTTAAATATTTTTACGGTAAAACAAAAGAGTTTAGGTTACAGATTTTTCTTATGTACAATAATACAAAACTAGGTCCAAAAATTCTTTTTGTAATTTTTTGCTAATATTTTATTTACTAGGCAATTAACAACTCTCTGCATATTTATATAAAACAAATATATAAAAAAGGAAAAACTTCTAGAAACCGGCGGGAAGCCAAACTACAGCCCACCTTTACTCCCGGGTGAATCAACCACCCGGGACTAAAGGTCGGCTGCGTTTTCACGGCCCGCCAAAATCACCTTTACTCCTGGGCCATGGTTACACCCGGGACTAAAGCTTAGACCTTTAGTCCCGGTTCTAACCATAACCCGGGACTAAAGAACTTTTAGTCCCGGTTCTAAATATCACCCGAGACTACTAAAGAATCTTTAGTCCCGGTTCTAACCATCACTCGGGACTAAAGGTCTCCCTTTATAAACCATGCCCTTCTCCCTTCTCTTCCTCTCTGTCTCCGCCACGCCGTCGCCTCTCTTCTCTCCACCAGATCGATCCGATCCAGCAGCGCCGCCGCCCCTAGGCGACCACCGGAGCGCGCCCAAGCCTTCCCTGCGCTGCCGCACCTTCGAGGACGAGGAGCCCCAGAGCCTTCCCCGCGCTGCCTCACCGGAGCACGCTCGAGTCTTCCCCGCGCGCGCTGCCTCACCGGAGCGCGCCTGAGCCTTCCCCGTCGCCGCCCCCAGGCGACCACCGGAGCACGTCCGAGCCTTCCCCGCGCTGCCGCACCTTCAAGGATGAGGAGCCCCGGAGCCTTCCCCGCGCTGCCTCACCGGAGTGCGCCCAAGCCTTCCCCGCGCGCGCTGCTTCACTAGAGCGCGCCCGAGCCTTCTCCAAGATCCACAGCAGGCCAGCATGTCTTCTCCAGGTTTGGCCCTCGTTCTTGTGTTAGATCCGTGAGATGCAGTTAGTGGTTTTCGAATTTGTTGATAGCAATGTGATCTGCCTTGTTTTTTTTGCCCTTTTAGAAATGAATACCGACATGCTTGCATTAAGCAAGATATTGTATTGATGTGATGATCTCAATATATGGCATTATTGAATTTTGATCGACAAATATGGATTAGTCATTTCTTTGTAAACGAAATCAACTCTTGGTAATTTCCTGATAATCTTTAGGTAGGTCAATATTTCCTGATTATTCAATATATGCAGCAGCCAAAATACTATATTTCCCGATAATCTTTAGGTAGGTCATCATTTGGGAAAGTTTGCCTAGCTGGCCGAACCCTTTGTGATCAGAGGCGCAGGCACTTAATATCGTTTCTATGCATTGTTGTGTGATTGAACAAAAGCGCTTGTAATTTCATTGCTTCTTGGTAATGAATTTTGGCTTTGCTGTTGTGGATAAAAAATGACAATTGTTTATTATTTCAGCGCTTGTAATTTCTGTCTGGTATTAGGCCCTTGTGGATGCCCCCGACATCAGTCCTGTAATGAAACAGATTATTACTGTTTTTTAGTAAAGTCTAAGTCTCTGACATGTTTTTTGGCTGCAGGAGCTGGACCTCGCGTTTGACACCTTGGATGTGAGCCACCGCCTCCTTGGCCAGTCCTGTTTATGATGGATTAATTGCTCCAACCTTTTGTAATCGGATGGATGCGTGTGCCGAGCCCTCGTGCCGGCAATCTTGTAATGCGATTTTGTGCTGAGCCATCGAGCTCAGTGGAGCACGGGCGTGACCCAGTGTCTCGTCGTTTCCTCCTTTTTGAGCGGTTGCTTATGACGACGCCGGCCCCTAGATCCGAGACGTTCAACGGCGTCTGTGACGTTGTAGTAGCAGGGCACGTAGTTCTCGTACTCGGGCGGGCATACCTCTGCCTTCTTAGCGTGGACTAGTTAGAAAATTGTAGAAAATCCGTACTAGTTGAACTTGTGGACCGTGTTCATCTCGGCTAGCATGTTCGCTGCCGAGCGGTAACGGAGGTCAAGGAGGAGCTTTGATTCTATGAGGGAGAGCGGCAACGGTCATGGAAGACCGTGTTCCCTTCCTCGTAGAATCGGAGCTCTTCCGTGGCCAAGTACGGTGCCGTCCGGTGGAGAAATGCTCGTCAAGATGATCACGTAAGCAAGGTCAACTAGTATGGATGGTTATTTATTTAAACATGTTTTTGAGCTACAATTTGATAGATATTTGATAACTTCAGACCTACAAATGTCATCTACAAATGTTACTATATCCATTTTACGGATATAGTTTTAATTTTTTATAGATATATCTAGTGGTGTAAAAGCTAGATGGCTGCCCCGAGAGACAACATGGATAAAGAAATGATGGATATTATCAACACCGGCACTCAATTTGCCGATGGTGACCAGCAGGATGTAGATGACGGGAGTCAATACTTGGCTCTTGAAGATAACCAAGAAAATATTGTGCAAGAAAATATTGGCGAGGTATATATATTTATATATATATTTGAATATTATATATATATATATTTGAATATCTATCATCTATTATGTGTACACATGATATTTATTTATTCTTTTTTATACGTAGCCCTCTGGATCGACGACCACAACGGCGAAAAGCAAAAATATTCGAGGCCCGAAAAAGCCATTGGAGGGGCGCTACATAATATCAGAATTCAATATTGAGATAGGCGAACCACTTGGTCCACATGGAAGAAAATTCGTGCAACACTGTGGGTGCCTTGTAAGGGACAAACTTCCGATCAGTGCCCGTGAATGGAAGCAAAAGATCAACGAGCCTCATGTTAGTTTTGTCTCTGATCTTGATAAGAATTTAATTTGAGATGATATCCTTCAACATTTCACGTTGCAAGCGGATGATTATGATACTATCAACGATGATGAATTGAAGGAACTAGTTCGAAAGTGGGCTATGAAGAAGATGGCCACACAATTTCAGACTTGGAAGAAATCCCTATACACGAAATACATTAGAGAAGAACCTAACGCCTAATTTCAACACTAGTGGCTCGCTCACGAAGTTGAGGCCCTACTGGAATGATTTTGTACAGTACAAGACATCGGAAGAGGGTGAGCAACGGGTGAGAAGGAACCAAGAGAATGCCCGACAGAAGGTATACCACCATGGCATGGGATCAGGTGGCTACGCGATTGCCATTTCCAAGTGGGAAAAAATGGAAGTGGACATTCTTGCCAAGGGTATCACACCAGAATCACTCAATTGGCCCAAACGCGCGAAGAATTGGTTTTTTGCTCATGGGGGAAGACTGGACCTAGAGACCGGAAAGCTGGTTCGTGGCACAAAACTCGAAAGAGCAACACAAAGATTTTCTTATGCTCTACAAGCTAAAGCTATTGGTACGTTCAGGCCCAATAGAGAGAAGGATGAACTGACGTATGCCCTCGGGACCGCTGAACACAGTGCCCGAATGAAAGGTTTAGGACAGAACATTTCTTGGGAGCATGGTTTCCCTGACGACAGAGATACCTACAGAAGCCAGCAGAGAAGGAAGGATGAGGATGCAACGCGGATCAGCAGGTTGGAGGAATTGATTCGTGAGTCACGGGAGGCGTTGCTTCAAGCACAGGAGCACGAAAAAGACATGCAACCTAGAATGCAGGACGAAATCATAAAGCAAGTGCAAATAGCAATGAGTGCCCAAAGGCAGGCATCAGATCTAGGAATCAACATTAATATTAGCCCCCCCCCCGATCAGTTGAAAAGCAGCTGCGCTTCCACGGAGTTGCCAAATCAAGATGACGCAATGCTACGTTTCCCCGTGGATGACATCACTGCATCATTTACATCATGTGAGCTACATATTCCAAAAGAGAATGCCACAATCATGGTGGCTCTCGGTGTTTTTTCTCCTCCAGATCCTACCAAGACACCAAGAATCCATGGGGCAATAATACCATCTGGATATGTTAGCGTCTCAGTGGATAGAGTTAACAAAGGTTTTAGTGATCTGGCTCTTGACATTCTAGAAGGTGATGGGGAGAAGACTCTAGGAGAAGCAGAGAAGACATTCATACTATGGAGCAAGCACTACATCATTATTCCCGGGGTCTCTAGTCCATCGCCGCTTCCTCAACTGCCAAACAATAGGTGCGGACAAAAGTGAACGAAACAATTTTTCACAAATTTTCTATTGACATGCATGATTAATAATAACAATTTCTTGTACCTAATTATTCCTTTTTGTAATCACACAGCAGGGCCTCCACCAACCTAAGTCCAATTATTCAATCTCCAGATCATCATAGTGCTCCGGACAATGATTATGCAACGCCGCCACCTCCAAGGAGGTCTCCAACGCCTCCAAGGAGGTCTCCACCACCGCCACCTCCAAGGAGGTCTCCAACGCCTCCATGTAGGTCTCAAACGGCTGCCCCGCCTCCCTTGATGATCAAGAAGCAGCAAGCTCCTAAGAGGTCCGCCCCGCAAACGAAGCCGTTGGCCCACCAGCCGGCAAAGAAGAAAGCCTCCTCTAATCCAGTTATTCCCCAAAAACTGTCTTACGAGAAAAGTGAAAAGAAATTAAAGGATGCAGTACAAAAAGATGTGAAAAGTTTCTTCGAAAAAGTAAGAAAGCAACGAGAAACGAGGGAGAACCTGGAGAAACCGTACTTCTACCTAGTTCTAGATCTTCTAAGAAAGAAGGTGGACTAGAAAAAGCGGGAATCTCAAAAGACCCGGCCAAAATCGGACTATGACCGCTCTCTCAGCAAGTCATTTGAGGCGGGGCAGAAAAAGACTAGAATAGGGAAAGGTGTTGCACAACTCGGACAACAATCGCAACAATCAATCCCCCCTCTTGTCATTCGTAATGAATATGGTTCAAACTTAGACTTATCGGACGTCGATTTTGAGGAAATGGTTCGGTTTTACGAGGATACCGGTTTGGACCTTGCCCAAGTGCTCGCTGAAGGACCATCTGCTCTGAAAGTGGATCATTGGAAGAAATTTGAATATGAAAAGAGTCTATACAACCCTGAGACCTTAGGTGAACTGGGTACGCAAATGTACCTGCTAAAAAAGTGGTACATGGCGGTGTGTGAACGGGGAGAGAACTTTATTTTTGTCAGAGTTAGAAATCAACATTACTTTCGTGACGATGACATTATATATGTCGAGTTTTTAGAATTACACCAACTATGCCACCTAGACTCTCTCAACAAAAGTCTCATTAGCTGCTATTGTCTGTAAGTGTGATTATTTTCTACTATTAAAGTGTATATATATATATAAAGCTACATGTATATATATAAATTTTATATCCTCACACTATATTTTTATATATGCAGATATGAGATGACAGAACTCAGAAAGAGAAAGGATAATGATGTTGGTTTCATTGATCCAAATGTCGTATTCAAACACCCTGATCTCCCGCCTCAATGGAAAACTGAACTCGAGAAAAATCTCATGAGGTTCTTAGTGAACCAACAAAACAAGGACATACTCTTCCCCTCCAACTTCAAGTGAGTGTTAAATAATTAATGTCGATTATATGGACATTTGTTCAATTATTTGCTTACTAGCTAAGCTATCTCCCATATATATATATATATGTTGACTCTAGTTAATGTCGATCATATTTGTGTATAAAAACATATGCAGCAATCACTGGATATTGATGGTCATCGATATGGCCAATAGTCGGTTGGGCATATTAGACTCATTAAGAAAAGAGCAAACAGAGTACCAAGACATGATAGATATTATCCAAGGGTAATTTAGTCTCTGTAGCAACTATATATACCCCGCTCTCTTAACTGCAACAATTATTAAAGGCCAAATTAATTTTTTATTTTATTGGACGCAGTGTTTGGAAAAGTTTCATTGAGGAACACCACATGAAACATTGCAAAGCGCCACTTGATGTAATCGCATACAAAGTACTAGCTATATTTATATATATATAATTCAATTAACATCATGCATGCTTTCAATTCACTGAATCTTTTTTCTCGTAAAAGTGGGTTCTGAGGCAAGAACAGGAGAACAACTATTGCGGATACTATGTTTGCAAGTTCATCATAGCGTACTCAAAAAGAACTCCTGTAGAGAACCTCAAAGTATGTTATATAAATATATTCATGTATTCACAATTTCTTTTATTGCTCATATATATATAAGTAATCACGTGACCAACATATATATATATATATAATACTTTTCCTTTAACTTTTATTGAAGACTCTATGGTTGAAGAAAAAAGTCATACGACGTGACTAACTGAAAGCAATTCAAGAGACCATAGCAGGATTTCTTAATGACCAGGTCCTAAACCCCGCCGGCGAGTTCTATAACGACGTGAACGAAACATGGAAGCCAAACCAGATGGAGTGAATTTGTTATCCCAAGGATATGATAGAATATACAATGCAAGATTTATGTGTAATATATATATACATATTATATGTATATAAAATAACATACAATATATGTATATGCATGTAATATATACGTTAGTTTCATACTTTAGTTTGTACAAAATGTTCGAACATATAAACGTGTAGAATACGTATATTATTAGCAGCGTAGAATGCGTATTCGAAAACCTATTCGAAAACCAAAATGATTCATCAATTGAAAATAGAAAAAAAAAAAAAAAAAACTTTAGTCCCCGTTGGTAATACCAACCGGGACTAAAGGGCCGACCCACATGGCCAGGCCGGGAGGCCTCTTTAGCCCCGGTTGGTGTTACCAACCGGAACTAAATGTGGACCTTTAGTCCCGGGCGCGAAACCGGGACTAAAGGAGGGGCCCTTTAGTCTCGGATTCGTGCTCCCGGTTTCAAAACTGGGACTGAAGAGGGTTGAGAACCGGGAGTACAGCCCGTTTGTGTACTAGTGTTGGGGTAGTTGTAATAATATAGAATTTGACCACCTTGCTAATTTTTTTCAAAGACAAGAGCAACACATTGCAAAACCGCAAGCAAGATCTCAAGGGGTCAAAACTAGATACGATCGGCCTTTTGGGCCAGATGCAATAGTAATGGCGAGTACAAGATAGATCAATCAAGGATATGGCTAGCGCAAAGAAATTCACCAAATTGTGTTGATGCAAAGATCGGTCACACACTAGCTATGACGAGATCGCCAGGGTCGCCAAAGACCGAGCACAATGAATAACTATCATGCTTTTGCGGTGAAGAGCGGGTATAGGTTTACAAGGAAACTACCAAAGGATAACCGATCGTGCTTATGTAACGAAGAACGGCTGGTTTCCAGGCACACTAGCAAAGGGTAACCAATCGTGATTGCGTGATGAAGAACGGCCTAGTTTCCGAGCAAACTAGCATAGGAAACGTTGAAACTCTCGTCTGGGAGGGACCGTTGGGGCAAGGATATCGGCAAGTTGCCCTAGGTCGGTTGGCAAGCCTAGGACGCCATCCTTGGTCGTCGGATCAAGTGATGAGCAACAGCATGGGGTTAGAAAAAGGATTAAGAAAAAATGGTATTATAAATGTAAATTTATTGAAAGGATGTTGATACATCAATCGATCGTGTACCACCTATTTTATAGGGAGTAAGGGCATGTTTGGTTGGAAGCCTGGATGACTTGCCTGGAAAACCACACGCCAGTATAATTTTAGGTCTTATCCAATGTAGTACTAATTTTAGGTCGCTTTATAGAGTTTTTCTTAGATTGGGCCAAAACTGGCACGGACCTCTTAAAATGGGCCCTAGGCCCAATTTAAGTGTCAAGAATAGTTGTATTACATAAATAGCTGTGTAAATTATTTAGAGACTGACGGTTAGTTTAAGCCTGCCACCAGTGTAAAATCAATTCATTACATTGGCGACAGTCTTAAGGCAATTGTCAGTGTAAATTGATTTATACATGCGTTTCTTATTAAGTAGAGGCCAGTGAAACACATACCTTAATTGACTTTTCACACCGGTGGCTTTGAAAACCACACGCCAGTATAAAATGGAAAAAGCACGGCTAGTAGAGACTGATTTTGTATTAGTGTAAGGAACGAATTATGCAAGCTCTGTATACAAACGAATGTACAAGGGTCTTTACATATTATACATTATGTCAGGGATATGAGTGCAAATACAATCAACGCATCAAATAGTCACTTTTTTACATATAAATAAACAAACAGAATCCATTTTTTTCTCTGCCATCCGACTAGCTAGCTCACACATGGATCGATCTTCATCCACCTCCATATGTGATATATATATTTAACGTTGACCCATCACTGGCATGGTAGTAGACATACCGCTAGCTGGTAGGGGCCGGCATGGAAGAAAAGATGGAACGTCAGTGTTTGTCAGGCTAGCTGCAAAGCCCAATTTTTATGGCAGGACACTTTTGCGTGTCAACAATAGTCCAACAAAATGCAGATGAGTACGTACGTATCTGTTGTATTTTTGTTTGTGCTATTGTTTTGACCAGCTTGACCATAGGTGTAAGGCGGTTGGAACTGCGGCCCTTGAGTACCAGTTGGCGGTACCTTATCCACCAAACCAATATAGCTCGATGCTGCATGCACACAAAATTTAGTCGCGTACAGTAGTGAATGAAAAGGAAAAACTGAAAAGCGATTAGATTAGGTGTAGAAGAAAATAAACAAACTTTTGTGCATGTACAAGTGAAAGGCAAACGGAAAGGATTAGTAAGGATAATAAGGAGAAAAAAATAAACCAAAAAAATAAAGAGATAATTTTCGAGCATTTGGTTTGAGCGAAATTACAGAACATTTTAGCCATACCTCTTTGTGTGACTAGTCAACGTTTTGGTTCGAACTGGGTTTTTTTTTTTAATACAGGTTACCTAGCTAGTAGTAGTAGCAGTAGGTACAAAAATGTAGTACCCTCAGAAGATGTTCTGTTAAAACCGAAAGGGAAACAGGAGAGTAAAAAAAACGGATCCGTGGTGCATCATATCGCAGATGCAGAATTGATCACGAGTTTTAACCAAATGCAATAAAGCTTTGCTTTCCGATCCGCTGTAACACGAGGGCCGAAAAAAGAAAAAAAATCACTGAACTAGGATGGTAGCTTATTTTTTTTAAGTGTAACGGGAGGGATAAGGTTCGATAGAAAAGATCATGAAAAAAAAGGTTTGCAAAGACTAGGGAATGGATGATATACTAACCTGGAGAGGATGATGACACCACTACAGGTTTGGACATCATCGTCAAATTTCATCACTACCGGATTTTAAAAACCGACAAAGGATATTTCTATCACTGTCGGTTTTGGGCTAAAACCGGCAGTAATAGGATCAACCGACACTGATATTCGGTTCTTCACTGTCGGTTCATATCACTGTTGGTTTTAACCAAGAACCGACAGTGATATTAGGTCATCACTGTCGGTTTTAGCCAAGAACCACTTGAACCGCCGGTGATATGCTAAAGGAAAATTTCATAAGTTTCTCATATCATGTCCGACTAAGATGAACTTTATATCAAAGTTGTAGTACTCGACGAGATCTACAATTTTGTAGTTTAAACTTTTTTAATTTAAGATCGTTTGGATGTCTAAATATTTTCATTTGAAATCATCTATCTAACGAAAATTCCATTGGATTTCTCAAATTAAAAATTTGAATTTTTCAAACGACCTCAGATGGAGAAACGCCCAAAACAAAAATTGTAGATATTGAAAAGTTATGCAACTTTGTTGTTGACAACTTTTTCGTTTGAAATCATTTACTAGTTCAAAATGCTGTTTAAAATTAAATTTTAAAATTGTTAAAGAACTATGATTTTTCTTTTTAATCTCTGGCTAAAACTTGTAACTAGTCTTTCTCCCTCGTACTAACTTCAAATTTGATGATTTTTTTCGTAAAAAAATTCTAAAATCAAGCTCTATCAATTTATTGTGTTCTTACAGCTATTATTTTATCCATCTTTTCATGTGATTGTGTTTTATCTATTTGAATTTTGAATTTCAAAAAATGACAACTTCAAACGTCATTTTGGAGTACTAAAGGATTTCAGCTGAAAAAGTCATAAACATAGAAGTTGTAGAAATTATTAAGATCTACAACTTTTATTTTGGTCATTTCTTCATCCGATAAAGTGATAGTGACATTGTTCACAAAATTTACGTATCTCTCTTATAGTTTCATAAACTATAAGAGGGATATATTACATTTGTGAATAATGTTATTACCATTATATCGGATGAATAAATGATCAAATGACCAAAATAAAAGTTATAGATCTCGAAAAGTTATGAAACTCTGTGGTTGACAACTTTTTAATTTGAAATCATCTTGTCAAGGAAAACTACGTTTGAATTTCTAAAATTTGAAATTCAAATTTTGTAAATGACCTCGGACGGAGAAACTACCAAAATAAAAGTTGTAGATCCCAAAAAAATTATAAAACTTTATAGTTGACAACTTTTTAATTTGAAATCATCTTTTCAAGAAAAACTACATTTGAATTTTTAAAAATTTGAAATTTGAATTTTTTAAATGACCTCGGATGGACAAACAACAGAAACGAAAGTTGTAGATCTCAAAAAGTTATGAAACTTTGTAGTTGATAACTTTTTGATTTGAAATCATCTTGTCATGAAAAACTACGTTTGAATTTCTCAAATTTGAAATTTAAATTTTGTAAACTACCTCGGATGAAGAAACTATCAAAATGAAAGTTCTAGATCTCAAAAAGTTATAAAACTTTGTAGTTGACAACTTTTTCATTTAAATTCATTTGGGGTCTCAAATACTCATTTCAAAATCAGATAAACATAAAATGGCTAGGACAAAAATCTCATTCGGACACAAACAACTTATAGGTGGAGTGGTTAGGGCTGAAGATACGAAGCAGGAGGTCAGGCGTTCGAGCACCGGTGGGGCCACGAAGCGTATGATTTTTGCTTGAAAAATCATGTGACTTGTGATGCCCGATCTTGTGGCTGTCCAATTGGGCCTCTCCGGAAATTTTTTTAAAAAATCCTTATTTTTTGGCCTTGTTTTTGAATTTCTGAAAAACCACATCAGTGTCGGTTCATAAGAACCGGTGCCGGTTTAAAATCCGGCAGTGAGGAGAGATTTTGAACCGACAGTGATGCCGAAAATTGGGGTAGTGTGATGAGGGTACTCCGGACGCCTTTTTTTGGTCGTCCCTGCTAATAATAATTATTATTATTATGCACGGCGTTATGTAACCCTGCGGACATATCCAATTAACTTGTTAAGCATATCATGACAATAATACGTACGTAGGTGCAACCAGAGCAAGAGCATTTATAGCTTATTACCCTTACTTCCGGAGTTCATTGAGGCTCCCGACATGTCTACCTACGAGTAGCTGGAACTTCAGGTGTGTGATCTCGCTCTCCTTGCTCTTGCCTTGATCGATCATGTTTCCTTTGATTTTGATGAGGCAGTAGTACTGGACGCTATTCAGTTTAGTCTTCTCTCTTGCAATGCCATGCTATTTTCAGTGATCCTTCGTTCATCATGCACCGACATGTAGGTCGGTATGTAAGCATATATATGTAGCTAGGCATTAGCGCACACGACGACAAACCGTGTTTCCTCAGCCCTCTGTTATCCATTTCTTTGTGTATTCATTGCGATCACACATACGTCCATTATTATTCCAAAATTTGCACTTTGCTGACGATGCGTTCAGGCACACCATTATTTGTAGTACTAACGAATCACGTCCGGCAGTGGATGGCCGAAAATTCATTTCAATTTTAGCCACCATTAGCAACGCATCCTGAGCACGGTACATACGGAAATGGCGAGATAATTACCTTGTATTTTCTGGCTAGCTAGGTTCCTGCCTGTAAATTAAACAAAAAAAAAACTTGGATTACTTGGTCGTTATCCATCTAGCATGCACGAAACTGAAGGAGAAGTTGTGCAGTGTCATGCACTTTCCTTCTTTGTTCCTAGGATTGAAATCCAGTATATATCTCCTAATTTTTAATTTAGTATTACTCGTTGTTATTATTATTATATATGCAAGACGTCATGATGATGTAGCCATGCACCTACCGTATGACGAAGGGATCGAGTTCGTGGCAATTAAGCTTGCATTTAACGACCTCACAAGAATGATTTATCTGCATGCTGTTACTTAGTTTCTTGTTTTATCAATATAGTAGTAGAAAAGAATTTTGATTGAGATTATATTACTCGATCATAGAATTTGCGTCAGAACCATCGTCTATAGTCAACTGAATTTAGTTGCTAGCAACTAATTAAGAATCAACCGGGATAAAGCAACTTCAGTTGACATTCGCCTTTTTTAAGACAGAAATCAATCACTGATGTGACAGACTTGACAGGCTGCGTCGTCAACCCTTTTCACTTGCCAGAGGCCAACGTTTGGCAATCGTGCGTGTTGCCCTTGAAATTTCCCATTTTACTATTGATTTGCGTGCTTGATTGCCACGTAAGCATTCCAGGGGTCATCAAAACAAAACATCGGAAGGTTCATAAATTTTCTCAACCTATGTTACGTTTAGCCTTTCCTTAATCGAGATATTACCACCACGGTTGCTTGCAATTACATAACATATATTATCGATCGGCAGGTAAACTCTGAGTCCTCTCCGTGTTATTGCCCTGCAAATTTCACCGACTATTCTTCGATCTCTTACGTACATGTATCATGTCCAAAAGCATGCATGTACCTAGATTATTGCTTGCTTCTTACATTACTATAATAAGCATTTATAGGGGCGGCTGACGATGGTTTGTAGAGGCGGCTCGGTCAGTCGCCCCTATCATATCATCTCTACAAATCATATAATTATAGGGGCGGTTCTCAGACCACCCATACAAATCGATTTGTAGGGTACAATACCTGTTGGTAGGTGCGGTTCAGTAGTATATTTTTCAAAAAAAAATTTAAATTTACAATTCAAATTCGACCATAACATAAATTTTTCATATACAACTCCATCATGACTTATCTTCTTCTACGATTGTATTAAAACTCAATGACAATACACATTTATTTATACCAGATTATAACAAATATTCCATGACTTTTAGATGGACAGGTTAGTCTAGATAAATGAAACAACAAATTTCATCTATTAAACTTTCCAGTAATCGTAATAACATTTCATGGTGACTATGATTTTTATGTAAAAGACCACAGAATAACAAAATCAATGGCGCTCAGATTTAGCAAGCGAACATCACAAAATCAGAAGCTTCTAATAATCCTTCCACTTGCAGAGTTGCAGTCACACATCAGGTCAATGTAGCACTAAAGCAGACTGAAAACGGAATTCGTAATCTGCAGGAACTAAAGCGAACGAGCGGTACTCACTGTCTGCTGACTGCTGCTGGCAGTGGCCATGATGGTGGCCTGCACCTGCTTGCTTGTGGCAGCGAAGATGACACGCCGTCAGCAGCCGTATTCTCCGTTTATGATTTAGGTCCTCCGACCGACCGAGAACGCAGCCCAATCACCATCGTCGGCACGGGCTGTTCGAGCGCCGGCACGGTCGAGGACATTTGATAGTTTTCTAGCACTAGTACGCATAGAATTGAGAACATTTGATTGGACAAAAAAGATTTAATTAACTTGTCATAATTCAGCAGGTCACACATGACATATCTATTTAAGGCCAGTAGCAGTAATAATTCAGCTTAAGCTAGAGATCGGATGCATACTGGAGCTGGTGGCTGGACTGAGACAGAAGTACTTTGTTCCCATCATTACTGCATCCAAGAAAGATGCTTTGATCAGCAAACCAAGTTATACAGTTGGATTTGGTACTCTCTAGCCTGGTACTCAAGTTACCTGAGAGCAATAGAAAAATAAAATTAGAAATTTGGCTTCCATCAGCACTTTGATTAGTTTGTTGTCAACAAGATAGTAACAAGCACCTCCGAGAAGCATTTTGATCGGACGTTCATATCTAAATAAACAATGAATTTATGAAATAGGTGAGCTCCATGCAATTGAAGGCTACAAAAATCATCAGTATATATAAACATAGACATAACAGCCAAGTACTAGTGAGTAACATAGATATTCCACGAAGTCAATAGCAATTATGCAGGATTAATGTATATTCCATTAGTCAAGATCCCCAATCATTATACCCAAAACTACGTACGACAGCTAAAAATTCAAGGAGAAGACCACACATATGACCGCATTCCAACACTAAAACGGATCTGATCAGCAACCCTAACCCCAGATCTCCAATCAATATACCCGAATTCGATTCACGCATTCATCCACGAGAAGTAGGAGCTCACCGCATCACTGCTATGCCCTAGAAATCGCAGGAACCTAGCGCGGCGAGCACGGCACGGCGTGCAGCCAGCGGCTCGGAGAGGAATCAAGTGAGGCAGCGACAGAGAGAGGGGTGCACGCGCGGTGGCCGGAGAGGAAGCAAGTGAGGCAGAGAGGTCACCGTAGATCTGGACTACTCATACCTTGATGCCACCGCCGTTCATAGATCGATGTAGCCCTAGCGGAAGACGACCCACATCCTCCTCAACGAGATCGGGCGACTGCATCATCACTAGGGCGTCATCGCGTCGAGGCTGGCCTGTTGCTCACATCGCGGCATCAGCTGCACGTGCCTCGAGGCTCGCTGGATCGTGGCACTAAGTGGGCCTGGTGCAGCGGTGTAGGACTACGGGGAGAGGGCGCGGTGCAGGGCTGTGGGGAGGACGTCGTTGCGCACGGGCGGCGCGCTCACGCCGGAGGTTGGGGGGCGGGGAGGCATGCTCGCGGTAGGGTGCCACACGGTGGGGCCATGAGGCGGCTCGCGATGCCGAGGGGGTGGGGGAGGGGATAAGAAGTTAGGGTTTGAGTTTTACGCAAATCTTATCCACCCGATCGTGGATCAACGGACAGAAAATCTTTGGCCGAACTAGAAATCGTGGGCTGAATAGGAAATCGTGGATCTCTTTTTCTTTTTCTTTTCTTTCTCTCTAGAAATTTTATGAACTCAAGGGGTTGTGGCCTTTTGTACGTGCAACATTTGTAGGGGCGGCTGGTGATTGAGCCGCCCCTATAAATCGCAACACCGGAGGCGGCTGGTGAGTGAGCCACTCCTACAAATCGACCTATTTGTAGGGGCGGCTCGTATCACCAGCCGCTCCTACTGTGCCATTTGTAGGTGCGGCTGGTCTCGTGGGTCCCGAGCACGCCCACTGTAGGGGCGGCTCTATCCCCAGCCACCCTTACAAAAAAATTGAGCCATTGCTACCAACCTTTTCTGTAGTAGTGTGAGAGACAACTCAGAAACCGGACAAATCTGAGTATGGTTGGAAACATAGATCGGTCACCGGCATCATCGTAAACCATGTTTTTCTGTTGCTCGTCGTTACTGCAAAGCCTTGTGATTTTTAGGAAAATGAATATTATTGCGGTGTTTGCAAGAGTTTTGCACAACCAATTCTTATTACAGTTCCAGCATCTTGCTGTTTTTAGATCTCAAAAAGCGAAACTAAACAAAAGGATAACCAATTCTTATTACAGTTCTAGCCTTGTGATGAAGGCCCGGTCCGTTTCTTTGTGTGTTCCATCCTTTGTCCCAAACTATACGCTACCAAATCTAAGGGATCTCATCATTTTCAGCCACCGTTGGAAATAGCTGGCATACCAGAAATCCGTTGTAGTCTCAACGCGTTCCGAACATCTCCATGAATGCTGGAGGAATTTGTGAGAGAAATCTGGATTCTGGAGGAATCTGGATGGTTTGGAGGAATGTTGGAGGAATTTGTGAGAGAAAAACACTGTTCTGGATGAAAAAATAAGCAGATCAAGTCGGGTTTAAGGGCACGCGAACGGGGCCAGAATTGAAATGGTATAGAGTAGCAAATCACCAGACCATGTATCAAGCTTCTTGGAGCTATTATATTGATTGCTAATTTTCCATGAATTTGGGATCAAATTTGACTAATCTCTATAATTGAATCAAATCCTAAATCCTACCATAGTTATCTGGGCTCAATTCTCCCAAGACAAACTCTATTTTCTCTTTCCTGAGCCCACCACCACCAACTCGATCTCTGCCTCACTCCTTCCCTAGCTGCAGTTGCAGCCTAGAAAGTATGGCCCGTCCGTCGGCGCTCGTACACCGGCCTGGTTTGCCCAACATTAATCTGCCGCTCACGGGCTGGGCCATCGTGGCCATCTTGGCAGGCTACTAACTGATGCATGGGCCAGAGAGTACTTATTGCCTCAGTTTCAATCAAGCTAATTAGTGATACCCATGAGGGCAGCAACGAGGTAGCTTTTTTTCTTTCGAACCAGCAACGAGGTAGATTAATTAATACTTTGTTAATAGGCACTAACACATGATTTATTAGAAGATTATAATCATTGGCCTCTTGTGTTACACAGACTAGGCCACGTTGGGAAACATCCAGGAGCCGAGGCATGTGATTTTCTAGTACATGACACGATATTGTTCTAAGTGAATTTATCTTTAATTACTTGTTAACATATTTTTAGAAAAAAATATATGGACATTTATTTAAGTTTTCTATCAAAATATATTGTATGAAAATAAAACAAATTTGATATTCCAAATAGTTGTACGTATTTTTCTATGAACTTGCTCAAGTTAACAAAGTTTGATTTAGAACAAATATAAGATTAACTACAATATGAAACTGAGAGAGCAGCTAAATAGCTTTTATTCGATCCCATCTCTACATGCAGTGGCCCAAACCCATGATGAATTCATTAATAGATCAACCAACTGAGCTATTCTTGTCAAGGTGATCAATATCATAGGTGTGGTTATAAAAATTACCTCCGATCTGCGACTATAGAAAGAGGTTTGGGGAAAAGGCCGGCTACACCTACCAATAATTTGCCACAAATCCATACAACTAAGCTACTGAAATGACATATATGTTCTTATGGATCATAGGCTTGAGCCTAGCTTTATTAGAAAGCGTAATGCTAAAATGCCGATCCGACACTGGGGATGCTAGTTTTCCAAAGTAGCTTACAGCTGATTTGGCAAACACACACACAACTTTACCAGCCAGCTCAGCCAGCCGTCTAACTCTACCATCAAGCAACTAAGCTTTTAGTTCTCCAGCTTAACAGAAACCAGTTTTCCAAAACAAAACAGCAAGAAACACACACAACCTAGTTGAGATTACAGACGTGGAATATTATTCTTCGACTAGTCAATCATCCCATCAGCTTTTTCCACGTCGTCTTCTTCGATCAGCAAAGGCTTCCAGCTTTGTAACATCATCGTCTTGTGGATCACACCACCATCGGCGAGGACAAGAGCTTGTTATTGAACACCAAATGGTTCTTGCACAACATCCATAGCGTACCTGCACATATAAACAAAGAAATCTCTCTCAAACATACCTCGGTGTCTATTTTCCATCTCTACAAATAAGAATTCAAAGTTATTTGGCGATTTTTCCTAGTCAAACGCGTCTTGTAAGAAAGTCCATCCAAAGGACGCTGTTGACGGTTCATATGTGTGTATATAGGAAAAGGGATTCCGCAAGCACACAGAACTATCGCGTAGCACTTCGTTTAGTGAGAACCAAGTGTCGAATTTATATTTTCCCAAAGGAAGGCGGGAGGACGTGTTTGGGTACTGCGGTTAGGTAGACTAAGTTCTAGCAACACAGGGGTGATGAGGGTAGTATGGATGATAGACAAAAAAGATAAAGGATTTTGATCACACAGACAAAGGTAACTAGAAGTGTAGTGTAGCTAAGTGTAAGAAGTAGAGTATGTAATTTTAAAGCAACAAAAGTAACTTAATGATAGTGAGAACGGACCTTTTCTAGCTTGTTAGTGGTTACCTTTGTTGGCATAAGAATGGCTTGCCAAAATGGGTATAGTGCGGCCTCTGTCCCCATGAGTATAGGCTGCGCGTCAATGTGCCATCGAGAAGGAGGGCTCTACATCTGTTTGCTGAGTGAATCTAATAGCCCTAACTTGTTAGACGAACCTTTGAAAGGCTTCATAGTGAACCCTGCTGACCTTCCTTGGTAGTGGGTTAAGAGGCTCGTGACCTCGGGCGAAAGGATAAATCATGACTCACAGTGAAAGTGTACAACCTCTATAGAGTGTAAAACTGGTATATCAGCCGTGCTCATGGTCATGATCGGCCTTGGAACATTTATGGAATAGATGATCACTAAGAATTATCTGTTTAGGCAATTCATTATTCATGTTTATATTGATCATGTGTTCTGCGTTGGGATTGAAACAACTTGTTGCTACTCGTATGCTAAAAATTGTGACAACTAAAAGCTAAATGCTGTTAAACCTATGTCAAGCCTTTTGAGCCACATGAACCCCATGTTACACTTGTTGAGTATGACATGTATTTACGCTTGTTTATTTTCATTATTTGGATAAAAATCCCGGATGGGTAACAAATGGCTATGGTAATAATGACTTTTCTGAGAATTACTAGACTTGTGGTCAACCAGTTGACGTCCCTATGATATGGAGCTTCCGCGAGAGAATTTACTTAATACTTCCGCTACATATATGTGAAGACTATGTTCTATTATTCGTGATGTAATAAACACTTGTGATGACACTTTTCATAATTTGTCGGCTTATGTGTGTGACTGATCTCTGGGCGCACATAAGATTTTGCATCCCATTTTATCCTTAAAATCAGGTGTGATAGATTGGTATCAGAGCCATGTTGACTGTAGGACGCAAGCCTAGTTAGCAATGGTCGTGTTAGCTTCTTTTGCTTCACTCATTTCATGCTTCCCATCTCACCCTTGTTATTTGCTAAAGTTTTATGCTTCTTTTGCCTCACTTTGTTATGAAAACTATTACTTCTAATCTGACTAAATCTAATTATGTAGATGTCTCATGCCAATAAGACAGCTCGCATCAGCACCGAAGGCTACTACCCGCCTCATGGCTTGTATGAGTCCATGGAGCCACGTGAGGAGGAGGAACCCTAGGAGCAAGAGGTTGATTCGCCAGCACTTGCACCTACGCTGGAGCCATTCCAAGAAGAGCCCGAAGAAGTGGAGGTCATTACATTGTCTGATGATGAGGAGGAGGAAGACGTCGTTCAAGAGGATGAGCCGATCCCTCCCCTAGGATGGACTACGAAGGTATGGTACAAGCTGGGGTGTGAATCTTCTATCTCGCACCACCGACTTGTGGGGATTCTTCAGACCTACTACGCTAATTGGGACGCAGCTGTGGACTACGTCTACAATGAGCATACGCATCCTCTTGAGGTCACTTATTGGAAGACCAGGGTGTGCATCTCCATCAAGGACGAACAGAAGGAAGCATACTAGCTGGACTAAAACTATGCGCATCATGCTCATTTTGTCACCATGGAAGATAGCATAGAAGATGCAGCCGATGTAGCCTGCATGGGTCTCCGTGGTCGTCGCTTTGAGGATATGAAGGAGGATCAATATCGCTTTCTCCCTCGCCAACACCCTGACTTGGGATGGGCAATGATGGACCCTGAAGGCATGGATCCTACTACTCAAGTGATGGTGAACTATGCCTATGAATTGGTAGATAAGAATCGACGGCTGGAAGATCAGTTGAAGGCTTAGGAGGCGACCCTTAAGAGATACCGACAAGTGATTGATGAGCAAAGGGTGTGCCTCAACCTGCCAAGGATGTATGAGGAGCTTCCCCATAAATTTCGTCCATAGGTGATTGGAGTCCTTTCTATGTAATAAGACGTTAGTAGCACGGGTCGAGTTAAGTCAAGTCGAGTCTATTAGTGTGGTATGAATATTGGTGTGCCTAGTTGATTTGTTATTATGTTTATGTGTGAGTTGGATTTTTGTAATGAGTGCTGAAACTTTGTGGGCATGTCCACAAGTTTCATAGTTAAGAATATTAAAGTTTGAGTCAATAAATAAAGAGTTGAGTTTGGTACATCTTGTTCTCTCGTAATCTGTTTTTTGGAGCAGTCTGCCCTTATCTCAATGCCAATCTAAATCTACTTGACGAAAAATTATGAAACTTTTTATGGGAACAACTAGACTTAATTATCTTTCCAATGCCTCTGGAATCACCCCTATATCTGATCTGGTTTGAGAGATATAACAGTTTTAAGTTGATATAACAGTTTTAAGTTGAAGTTTCTGTGCAATCTGGAATCTAGAACCGTTTCGGTTGTGTTCTGTTTTTGGGTAACCTAGCGACAGAATCTGGGCATATGTTCTAAATAAAAGTTGTAGATAATTTCTTAAGATTTCCAACCATATATATTATGTCTCTTTTGGATATCTGGAACTCGAGATATAGCTGTTTTACCGAGCTGCTTATATTGAGACTCGTCCAAAAAAATTTCAGAATGTATTCTATATCTCTATAAGTGTCTATAACATGGAAATCTCTAAATTTTGAATATTTGTGTTGGATGTCAGGTGTCTGGAAGAGGAATAGGCCAAGGCCGTGGAGGTGTTCCGTCACATCCACCACCACCACCGCCATCGACTATTGAGCAACTCTTGGCAGTGCAGACACAGATTATGCAAGCTCTGGTGCAGAATCAGCGGAATCATCCAATTGGTAGAGCACCACGTGACAAGCGTGGTGAATTCTTGAAGGGCCATCCCTCGGTGTTCTCTCATGCCACTAATCCACTAGAAGCAGATGATTGGCTCTGTGTAGTGGAAAAGCACCTCAACATAGCGCAGTGTGATGACCAGCAGAAGGTGTTGTACGGGTCAGGACAACTCCAAGGAGAAGCTCAAGATTGGTGGGAGGCATTCGAGTATGGACGTCCCACCAATGCTCCTCCTGTCACCTGGTAGGAGTTTAGAGAGAATTTCATATCCTACCACATACCAGAAGGATTGATAGAGCTCAAGCAGGAGGAATTCAGAGCTCTGAAGCAGAGACCTATGTTCATAGCTGAGTATCATGACAAGTTTGCTCAGTTATCACGTTACACTCCGAATGAGGTGGCTGATGATGCTGATAAGCAACGTCGCTTTCTCAAGAGTATGTATGATGGTTTGCAATTCCAGCTTATGTCCAATACATACCCCAATTTCTAGACGGTGGTGAATCACGCCATTGTTATTGACAATAAGCGCAAAGAGATGGAGGCTAAGAAGAGGAGACTTCAGGGACAGGCCTCTAGAAGCAATACTCGTTCACGCACCAATGCTCAGCAAGGCTTCCAGCAGAGGTACCAGGGACCACCTAATCAGGGGAATCGTGGTCAGTACCCTTAGCGCAACCCAAACCAGCAACGTCGACCATACCAGCAGCAGAATGGCAATCAACATCCTCAGCCACAGGATGGTCAGCAAACACCACAACAGGGAGCACCTAACAACACTCCCATGAAGACTAGTGCCCCTAGCACTCCCAACAAGTGTTTCCGCTGTGGTAAAAAGGGTCACCTGTCCTCTAATTGCCCTGAGAAGCTAAACCAGCAAACCCCACAGAGGCAGAATAGTTACCAGAAGCCAGCGCCCAACATAGGAAAGGTGAATCATGTGTCTACAGAGATGGCGCTTACGGAACCAGAAGTCAGGCTCGGTATGTTCGATGTCAACTCCACTCCTGCCACTGTTCTTTTTTATTCTGGAGCTTCGCATTCATTCATATCACAAGCATTTGTTAGAATGCATAGCATACTCTTATGTGCCATGCAAAATCCCATATTAGTAAACTCACTAGGAGGTAGTATGCAAGCTTCTTATCGTTGTCTTCCAACTAGTCTATCCTTAAGGGGGGTAGAATTCAAAGTGAGCCCTATTGTGTTGAGAACATCTAGTATTGATGTGATTTTGGGTATGGACTGGATGAAGCAAAACCGAGCAGTCATTCAGTGTCAAGAGATGGTAGTTGTGGTGACTGCACCAAATGGAGACAGAATCAGCGTCGATGTTGTAGTACAAGCACAGCCGATAGCCACAGTGAACCAACTTGATGAACGCGCCAACAAGGAGTACCCGGTAGTGGATGAGTTTCCGGATGTGTTCCCCGATGACTTGCCAGGCATGCCACCTGACCGTGATATTGAGTTTATTATTGAATTATTACCTGGAACTGCACCTATAGCTAAGCATCCATATAGAATGGGGGTTAATAAACTAGAGGAACTTAAGAAACAAATAAAGGAGTTACGGGAGAAAGGTTTTATTCGTCCGAGTTCGTCACCTTAGGGAGCACCGGTTATATTTGTTGACAAGAAGGATGGTACTCAGAGGATGTGTGTGGATTATTGGTGACTCAATGATGTTACTATCAAGAACAAGTACCCGCTACCTAGAATCGATGACTTGTTTGATCAGTTGAGAGGTGCTTGTATTTTCTCTAAGATTGATCTCCGCTCTGGTTATTATCAGTTGAAGATTCATGCAACTGACATACCCAAGACAACTTTTACTATAAGGTATGGTTTGTATGAGTATACCGTTATGTCCTTTGGTTTGACTAATGCACCTGCATATTTTATGTACTTGATGAACAAGGTGTTCATGGAATTTTTGGATAAGTTTGTGGTGGTATTTATCGATGATATATTGATATTCTCCAAAACAGAAGAAGAGCATGCTAAATATCTAAGGTTGGTCTTGCAGAAGCTTAGGGAACACAAGTTGTATGCTAAGCGAAGCAAGTGTGAGTTTTGGTTGAAGGAAGTTTCTTTCCTAGGTCATGTTGTCTCTAATGGCGGAATAACAGTGGATCCAAGCAAGGTGAGAGATGTGTTGAATTGGAAACCACCAACTGATGTGGGAGAGATTCAAAGTTTCTTGGGATTGGCTGGATACTACAGAAGGTTCATAGAAGGTTTTTCTAAACTTGTCAAGCCTATGACAGCTCTGTTGGAGAAAAATGCTAAGTTTGTGTGGTTCGAGGAGTGCCAGGCTAACTTTGAAGAGTTGAAGAAGAGGTTGACTACCGCCCTAGTGTTGGTTTTGCTAGATTTGAACAAGAGTTTTTCTATCTATTGTGATGCTTCTCGTCAAGGTCTCGGATGTGTTCTTATGTAAGAAGGTAGAGTAGTGGACTATGCATCCCGACAGCTGAGAAAGCATGAGCTACACTATCCTACTCATGATTTGGAATTAGCAGCATTGGTTTATGCTTTTAAAATATGGAGGCACTATCTTATCGGACATAAGAGTAACATCTATACTGACCAGAAGAGTCTGAAGTACATTTTTACTCAGACAGATCTGAATATGAGACAGCGTTGATGGTTAGAGTTGATTAAGGATTACGATCTAGAGGTACACTATCATCCTAGAAAGGTGAATGTTGTTGCCGATGCTCTTAGCAGGAAGAGTTATGCCAATGAGGTGCAAGTGGCACCTATGTCAAGTGAGTTGTGTGTTGAATTTGAGCGACTAAACTTGGGCTTCATCACTAATGCAGTGGAGTTGGTGTTGGAGCCTAAACTGGAGCAAGAAATACGTAAGTGCCAGTTATAGGATGCGAAGTTGAAAGAAATAGCGAAAAACATAGTGATTGGTAAGGCACCAGGATTCCGTATGGATGATAATGGAACTCTGTGGTTTGGGAAAAGGCTATGTGTGCCTGAGAATAAGGCTATACGAGATGCAATTCTTCATGAGGCACATGAGTCTGCTTACTCTATTCATCTCGGGAGTACCAAGATGTACTTGGATTTGAAGAAGAAGTATTGGTGGTACGGGCTGAAGAGGGATGTTGCTGAGTATGTTACTTTATGTGATACATGTCAGAGAGTCAAAGCTGAACATCAAAGACCTGCAGGATTATTACAACCAATGAAGATACCTAAGTGGAAGTGGGAAGAAGTTGGTATGGACTTTATTGTTGGGTTACCACGCACTCAGAGAGGTTATGATTCAATATGGGTGATAGTCGATTGGTTAACTAAAGTTGCTCACTTATTACCGGTCAAGACTACCTATACTGGTCCCCAGTTGGCTGCATTATATATGGCAAGAATAGTATGTCTGCATGGAGTTCCCAAGAAAATTGTGTCCGATCGAGGTACTCAATTTACATCTCATTTTTGGCAGCAAGTACATAGTTCATTGGGAATAAAGTTGAATTTTAGTATGGCATATCATCCTCAGACAGATGGACAAACTGAGAGGATTAATCAGATATTAGAGGACATGTTGCGAGCTTGTGCATTGTAGTACAGTAAAAGTTGGGAGAAGAGTTTGCCTTATGCAGAGTTTTCCTATAACAACTGTTATCAGAAGAGTCTCAATATGGCACCTTTTTGAAGCTTTCTATGGATGAAAGTGTAGAACCCCGTTGTTTTGGAATAAAACTGGAGAAACTCAAGTTTTTGGATTGGATGTTTTAAGAGACGCAGAAGAACAAGTAAGGATGATTAGAGATAACTTGAGAGTAGCACAGTCTCGACAGAAGAGTTATGCCGACACTAGGAGAAGGGAATTGACTTTCGAAATAGGTGATTATATTTACCTAAATGTGTCACGAATGAGAAGTGTGAGAAGGTTTAACATAAAAGGAAAGTTAGCACCAAGGTATATTGGGCCTTTTAAGATTTTAGAGAGATGTGAAGAAGTAGCTTATCAGTTGAAATTGCCTGAGAGTTTGTCAGGTGTACACGATGTGTTCCATGTGTCTCAATTAAAGATGTGTTTGCGTGTACTATAGGAGCAGATACCGTTAGAAGAGCTTACAGTTAAGGAAGATCTCACTTATGAGGAGTTTCCAGTAAGGATTTTGAAGACGGCAGAAAGAGTTACAAGGAGCCGAGTTATAAAGATGTGTAAGGTTCAGTGCAATCGGTATACAGAAGATGAGGCCACCTGGGAAAGAGAAGAGGATCTGAGAATAACATACCCGCAGTTATTTGAGTAAGCATCGTCCGAATCTCGGGGACGAGATTAATTTTAAGGGGGGTAGAATTGTAACAACCTAAATTTTGCATGATTTTAAAATAGGAGAAAATTAATTAATTATGTATTTTTGTGAGCATTTAAATTTAGGATAATAATAATTTTGTTAAAAATAAAATCGAATATAGGTCTACCTACATGTTTATGCATTTATGCTGCTGCATATTATTTTTGTATTGTGTGGTTTGAAGTCAGATTTCAAATTGATTTGAATTTGCATTCAAAATTTGTTTGGAATTTGGTTTAGAAAATGGAAAAGGAAATTTTCTCCTCCACTTGCTTTCGGCCCGATGGCCCAGGCGCTGGCCTGCTTCCCTGCTCTCCTTCGCTCTAGCACGACCTTGCATTTTCTCCCCTGGCTCGGCCCAACTGCGGCCCAGCCAGCCATGCCACCGCGCCCCTCCTCTCCCTTCTCTCGCTGACACACCGGTCCCGTGCCTTCTTTCGCCGATGGGTAGGCCCGCCTTGTCAGCCGCATCTCTTTCCTCCATCTCACGCCCGGCATGGACACCGCGCCGCCGAGTGCGCCTCTGCCCCGATGCGCTTGGATGGCGTACGCCCCATGCCTCTGGCACTCATATAAGCCGGCCCACACTGCGCCGCCCTCACCAAATCCTATAACGTCATCTGCTGCCCTCGCTTTTGCTTCAACTACCGCGGAACCCTAGTAGCTCGCGCCGCCGCCGCCATTGTCTACTTCACCGAGCCTCACGTCGCTGCAGTCCTGCCATTGTTCGCGAAAAGCCCTTCAGTGAGTCCGCCATCATCTCCTCTTTCTCTCCCCGTGCCTCTGATTCGCTCAGTCGTGGACCATAGGCCATGAATAGCTTTTGTTTGCTATGCATGATTGCTTCTGGATGCTTGTATGTTGCTGTGATTATTGAGTATAGATGGTGAGCAATTCGTGGGAGACCAATAGTATTACTTTGACGAGTAGGATTAGCAGGAATAGTTTGTTCAAGGCAAGTATAGCATGGGATTATCCTTGTTTCCTATTCACCTTAATACATTTAATTCATGTTGCATGTGTCACCTTGATAGGGATTTCTCTAGAATTGAATTTATACCTTGTCACCTACGGGATATGCATTGGGTAGCTTTGTTAGTGCTCAATTAAACCATGATCTTGTAACTTGACTAATGGTATATGCAATAGACATTAAAATATGACTTTTTAGCAACATGGAACCAGGGGGCTAGAGCATTGGGCTATTTTTATGGTGCTCTAGATTCCTCTCCCTAAGGACTTATCTGTAACTGATCATCTGGAACTTACAGTACAGCTGTGAGGGCTATATGGCTCTGGCTTTAGCTTAGTATGAGGACCTTTTCTAGCTTGTTAGTGGTTACCTTTATTGGCATAAGAATGGCTTGCCGAACAGGGTATAGTGCGGCCTCTGTCCCCATGAGTATAGGCTACGCGTCAATGCGCGTATCCGTGATTCGATGACACCGATTTGGGTCACACGCCAGGGCTAGCACGCCTGAGGCCACATATGGCCTAGCATGCAGCAAGAAAGCCCTAGAACAACAATGTTGACCAGCAAGTCGGCCATGTCGATCCAACGCCCATTCTTTGCCCAAAAGTCTCGCGAACACCTCACAGGAAGACCCATTAGGGTAGGCACATTGTTGTTTTCCTAGGATCGGCAAGGCCACATAGAATGCCAATGAATCTCGTCAAAAGAGGCGCTAGAAAATAGGAGGTTGGAAGAGCTAAAGACAGGAGCTGATTAACACAGTAGTAGATGTGTTTTTGATGATTGTATAGTTGGATTCCATCAATCAGCTGCAATTATCTAATAGATATAGAGGAGGGTGGTCTTATCCAATAGGAAACCATTCCCAAATGAAATCTACAAGTTTCCCACGACAATGGCGAGTTCCCATCAAATTAGACTTATTTCGGGCTTGGACCGGGTTTAGGGCAAAAAAAAAATTCCTGAGGCTGCAATTTCTTCATCCAAACTCTGATCCAAATGGAACATCTCAATGAGAGGAATACAATGGTGAAGTCCATTTTACAATATGGAGAAGACAGAAAATCTGGCTTAGCCGTATGCCGGGTTCAGCTATACCAGCACCTCCGAAATCACATTTTCTTCATTCAAACTCCAAGGTAACAATAGACCACAAAAATCATGAAATGTCCACTAAAGGGTACAATCTTGTCCATCACATACTAAATTTACCCTAGTACCTTCAAAGATTTGATCTAATTCCGTCCATAATTATCTCAAACATCATGCAAGAGAGCGAAGATAAAAAAACCTAATTAAGTAACTAATATACCACTAAAACTTCAAAAAGAAGTTTGAAATATCATTTACTTATCTTCTACAACCTCCTCCACCAAAGGATTCAAAATCAAAACCTTCTTCCTTAGATTTGTAAAGTGTTAAAAGCACCAGCGGCCCTCAAGCTTGTAAGGGTGTGTCATTTAGGTAGAGTTTGGTTTGGAGACCAGGAAAGATGGGACGGACCCACTACTACACAAAATCTTTTGCGAGGCATTTTCAAAATGGCCTCGGAGGTGGGCGGGCCAGCTGCCCGCCTCGGTTATTCATGGCAGGGCAGCCAGCCCAGCAACCGCATCGGTTAATGCTTAACCGAGACGGGCAATGTAAGAGAACCGCCTCGGTTATTGTCTATTAACCAAGGCGGGCATTATAAAACAACCGCCTCGGTTAATGCATTAACCGAGGCGGTCGCTTTAAACAACCGTGGAGCTCTGCAGCATCGGGCTAGAGCACTCACGGGAACGATACGGCGTGGAGGAGGGACAAGCAAGTCCGACCTTTTGGTGGGGATGAGCCCTCCCCCAGATTCACTGGAATATTTGTCCTTCACTCTGCTCATCCCCCAACCAAACACCTACAAAAATAGGTCCATCCCATCCCCATCCCACCTCATCCCTAAAACTAAACACTACATTAGATACACGAACTTTGGAAATGCATTTCCGGCTCCCTAAACTTGTTGAGTGGTGCACCGTAAGTCCATGCCAGTTACATGTACGTTCTATGCTGATGTGGCATGCTAGCATGACATATGTTTTACATTTAGCCCCTCCCCTTTACTCTTCTCTCACCAAAGATCCTTGTTTCCTCTTCTATCACGCAGACCCCAGCCTCGCTGCTGCCAAAACGGTGCCAACTACATTATTTGTTCTCTTGCACTACTTCCCTTAATGATGATGTTGACAGAACAATTAAGTTACTGAGTAACAGTAATTATGGAGGCAGTTCATGTATTGTGCTACGAAACTCGTGGTGTGGCTGTGTATATTGCATTTGCTTCATAACGCGGACATGCATATGGTTATGTGTAAAACCATGATACATGAATCATTTAATGCATTCCGCGTTAACCTTCATGGTTTGCATGCATCATTGCTTATATATGTAAGTACGTAGTAGACGGGCTTGAAATCTGAATTGTCGAGTTGATGATTTGACTCGTCACGGCTGTTGTTGCATTGCCTTGTGCCGGTACCAAATGCCAGATCAACATCCTATAGCCGGTTCCGATCCATTGTGAAATTTCCACCGACACTCCAACGCTCACAACCATTATATATATATATATATATATATATATATATATATATATATAGGGTAATGCTATTCTGCAGCTGGCCATAGAATAACTTATTCTATAGCCACTTTGATTTACGATAATGTTTGTATCGATTTATGATAACATGAATATGCATTTACGATACTTGTGTTACTATAACTCATGGTGATATTTATCATAATGTTATAGTAAATCACTTAGTAAGGAGTTACTGTAATCTCGTAAATTAGCATAGTAACTATCGTAACTCAAAGTGACCACAGAATAAATTATTCTATGGCCAGCTCCAGAAAAAAAAAACACACACACACACACACACACACATATATATATATATATATATATATATATATATATATATATATATATATATATATATATATATATATATATATATATATATATATATATATATATATATATCGATCTTGAGATACCGTGTGAGCTACCTTGATGAAACAGGCAAATAATATTTGAACTCTCATGGATTAGGTGTAATTGGACGATGATTTTCAACTGCATATGTGATGACCTGTATATACCCAGTCGTCTAAAGAAAACTAACGTCTAAAAGAAAATCTAAACCATTTAAAGTGTGGTGTGGCTAATGATATATGGTTGTCAACCGCATAAAGCTTAGCTATTTGGGTTACTTATGATGGAATATGTCCATTCGGGTTTATTTAATGGCGTTATTCTTTCGGTAATAGATGATGTTGAGGAGTTTGTCACTACTATAAAATTGATTTTCGGAGGCGGTCATTTTTTTATTTTCATCGGCACACAAGCCTCTGACCAATCACTATTTACAAAGGTGGTCGGCATGCACAACCTACTACTCAGCAATAACGCTTCCCTACCACTACACCAGACACCCATTTGTGAGTATATATATGCTATCTTTTTATATCAACATTTCGTAATTTCTTATTGAATATTTTGGTTACGAAATAAACTCAAATGAAAAATGTTTCAAGTACAAGTGTTAAATCTTGTCAAGCACTACAACTTTGCTATAGGGTGTGTCTCCATTTGAGATTGTTTAAGAAAATTTAAAAATTAAATCTTAAAATATGTGAATTTAAAACAAACATTTGAAGCACTAAACAACTTCAAATCAAAAAATTATCGACTGAAAACATGTAGACCAGGTTGGTCACTATAACTTTGATATTAACGATGTGAACATTCACAGTCGTTTAGAAATTTTAAATTTTGAACTTTTCAACTACAAAGTTGTAGATTGTGTAAGAACTATAACTTTGGTATAGACCCACTACACTAGGACAATACATCACTGCCGGGTCAGGACCCCATCACTGCCTAAATTGCTTCCGGTAGAGGATAATCGACAGTGGTGGGTGGCCTATCACTGCCGAGTTGATCACCCGGAAGGCATATCACTGCTGGGTCTAGTCATAAACCGGTAGTGATATCAAATAGTATCATTGCCGGGTTGACGCATGAACCGATGGTGACATCGCCAGTGTCAATGTTGGCTTAAAACATGACCCGATAGTGGCACTTATGGCACCACAGCTGGATTAATGCATACTCATCAGTGAATTGTTGAGTGCCACTGCCGACCCAATACCACACCCGGCAGCTATTACTATAGTACATCAGAGAATTCTCATTGCCATCACAAGTCTTACAAGATAAGATATGTGAATACATCATAACTAGAGAAACTTAATAGGTAGAGATGAAGTCATTACGAACCAAAGTCATTAAAACTCAAAATATATATGGTTGTTGTCTAGCGAGTACTTGAAGCAATGTTCCACTAATTATTTCTAAAGTGGCATGCTAATTTCTATTTCTTTATTTCTCTGCAGGCCCCTTATATATATTGTCAGGCCCAAAACTAAATATGTTCTTTCAGAAGACGCAAGATTGGTATACATAGGAATGCTTGAAATGACTTAACCTTATAATTAATATGATACATGATAGAGGATGTTTTTTCATGAAAAGGGAAAATAAAAACGAGATCAATTGATGCAGCTATTTGTACAAAACAAATGAAAACTAAGGGGAAAATCAATACTTCCTTTCATGTTTCATTAGGCCAGTCTCAGTGGAAAGTTTCATAGCTTTATTTTTAAGACCGCTATGTCATGTAGAATGAAATAAAATATGGATGAAACTTCCGCTCTCAATGGAAAGCTTCATCTATGATTTCATAGATATTTAATTTCATGGCTCATAGAGAGTTGCTAATCGTACTAAGGGAATTTTATTGATATAAACTTCTTCTCTCTTCTTAAAAACATTTTTATGTCATCAAACAAGCTTATGTGGCCAGCTGTATGTGGCAGCTTATTAAATACAGATGAAACTCATATGAAACTCTCACCGAGATTGGCCTTACTTATATACATATTCGGTTGTGTGCAATATCTTCTTACAAAGAGGATATCTGTTGTTCATTTATTTTTGGATATATATATATATATATATATATATATATATATATATATATATATATATATATATATATATATATATATATATGACAATACATACATTAACAAATCCAACAAACTAATATCATAAATAAATGTAATAACATTTTTTCCTACCATGCATGTCCTATACTCCTATGTACAGTACAATATATAAATTTACAGTTGCTCATGTAACTAGTATATATAGTAGAACTTGACAGAGAAAAGCTGGCATTATATTCTTCTGCTGAGCCAGCTTCTGTAGATCCCTCATTTGTAAATGTACGAAATACCAGTAGCTGATGAAAAAGAATTACAGATATATATGTCAGTGTCTCACAAGCCCACCAACATGCAGATGATGGATGCATGCATAGAATTTTAGGGAGTATATATCATGCATTCTGCTGGTTTATTTGCCTACCTTTTGGGGCCCCCTTTTGGCCTGGAGCTTGACCAGGAGGTTTGTAATACGGCTTCTGTTGGTTCTGCTTGTTCCATGTCCCTGTCGTGGGCGCAGTGCTTGACAGACCATTACCTCCTGCGGGCATGGACGCACAAAGCAAACCAAACCAAATTAAGCAAAGCAAATGCGAGATAATATGAGGTTCTGCTGGGTTAGATGTCTCCCATGCAACGGCGACAATGTTCAGTTGCAAGGGATCGAGATCACCGACGACTCTCCGGTCCTATCCCGTCGGTTAATTTTGGATCTATCAACTATCAAGGCCGCCGGCCGGTCTATCATTCTAGTTAATTAATCTCAAGGATATACAATGACCTGCCGCTCTGGAACTTTGAGAATTGCAAAAAAAAAAAAAAAAGGGAAGGGACAAGGAATAGTTCAACTGGAATCTCCAGAGACAGGGAGAATAATTGTTTTTCCTAGTAACAGAAAATATAATGCTGGCGGCATGCATTATATTGAAGGTAGTACTGACCAGAAGAAGGAGCCTGTTGTTCATGAGCTTTGGGCCTCTGATATTGCGTTGGAGAAGCTGCTTGCGATCCTTTCAGGTCAGGCACCCTAGTCGATGTCCCTGCATTTCCAGCGCCTCAGACGACAATGCAATAGTAAGTGCGTGCATGCATTGAAATTTCCATATAGGAGTGGCTTACCGTTCGACTTGAACATGGTTCCTGTATGTGCTACTTTTCTCGTGGTTGTGATCGATCGATTGTTACGAGGTGGTGGTGGTGCCAATATGTGTTGATACGTGCCCTATATATACAGCAACCTAGCTAGGAATTAATGGTATAATCATGGAAAGTTCAATTGACTAATAAATGATAAATGCTTCTCTGAGGAATTATTTGTACTCTTATTAGCCACGGTATTTTATGAATGGAGTAATTTGCTATACATTCTGCTGGGTCTCAAGTCCCAGCCAGTCTTAAGACGTTCAGGTAATGTTTATAGGAAGGACTTTCCACGTAACCCGTATTGAACCTAGAGAGTTAATGCATTGCGGACCCAGTATTTTGATCTGATATTTTTAAGCAAGGCGAGACAACAGGAGATGTACCTGCAATTTCTGAACCAATGTTAAAAACTCAATATTAAGAAATAAGAATGTTGGTGTTTTTTTTTTCTGCAAATGATTCATCTTGTGGGTTTAGTTAATTAATAGCAAAGGCTCGGTTTGGTTGGTAGAGAGTCTTCGAGTTCCATTGAGGAGACCATCCACCTGGCCGTAAACACGCTTCAGAAATTAAAGAAACTATGTGGCAATAGTAATTTCCCCATGCTAGTCAGAGTTTTGTTATATAATTTTTTTGCAATTATTTTTGAAAAATAAACAATTGATAATTGATCCATTGGAATAAAAATTTGTAAAATTTAAAAAAAGTCAAATATTTTTTTTTCGAATTTCCATCACCCCAACTAACAATTGCCCAGATGGTACACGCTCCGCCGATCCTCTCCGTGAAGTTTGAATCCCATGGCAGCCCCACGATAGGATGTTTTCTTGATTTAACTATGGTGGGAGGTCACTAGGAAGCCCAAAAATTAAGTTTCATATATTTTTATGGTAAATTAGCTAATTTCTGCAGGTTTTCAAGAGTGGGTATGAAGTATGTTTCATGGTTCTCCCATGATGAATCACGGAGATATATACTATTTTTAAAGCATGGATATAGACCCATGGAAAAAATTGACCTCATCATTGACATAGAGTAGTATATAGAAAATGGGAATTATGATCTGCAGGACATAACCATTTTGTAGTAGTGTGCATGTTTTGGAAGCTTTGAAAAAAAAATTGATGCAAGACTTTAGCTTGCACTTTCCTATGCCATTTCCTGTAAATTAACCCCAAGTCTTTTATTTCAGTAGTGATCCATGTTTCACGACAAAAGTAGCCATAAATTGAATCCTGATATTTTTCAGTAAAACTGACATGCATTCTATAAATTTGCAACATGCAAGAAACAGAAAAATAGCATGTGTAGAAACACATAATCTCAAGATTTTCCATGGTTCATGATTAATCCAGAAGATTTCGTTCAGTTTAGTTCTAGAGATTAGCATAATGCAAGATGCTGCTTTCAGTTAAATAGGCTTCAAAATATATACACAGAGGGAGATGTGCCATATTTACTACTGCTCTAATATTCAATCTATGCTAATTAAATTACTTTCAGTGTAGTTTGAGATTCATTCCTAGTCAAAATTCTACTATTTTTACAATACAAGTGTGCTGTGTTTGTTTGCTTTTTTTTATGAGTGAAATAATGTTAGTCCACTCAAGAGACCAGACTAATCCTTTTTGTTGTTCTTGTTGCCGTCCTTCCTGAGTATTACATTTTCAGGAAATCCTGCAAGAGTGCTTCCTGATTTTTACATTATGCTGTTATCTCTAATACAATTTGAGAAATTGGAAATCACATGCAAGTTCTACGCAATTACCAACCCTTTTCCTCAAACCTTCACGTAGTTTAAACAGTCTTGAATTTATGAATTGGTGTTCCACATGCTGGTGGTCTCAGTTGCATCTTTTGTTACCTTAAAATAAATTAATAATATTTTGTTTCTGAAAACCAAAAAACACAGAGAAAAACTTTCTAGTCTGGACCACACAAGAAATTGAAGAAATGATATTTGCACTGATATAAACATGTGTTCTCCCTTCGTGGTTCATTTAAAATTAGCAAAAGCTTCTCTGGTCGATATTTGTAGTTTGTTGTACTTGCAACAGGTCAATATGTTAATTAATGTTTATAAATTTTCTATAGGACAACATGGTCTTAGGACTCTGTCAGTTGGTGTAGTATGCGCATGTACATTTCCCTCTCACCTCCCAAGTTCCAGTCAAATTTAATGCCTTGATGTTCAAGTTGTTAGCGCGTAAAATTCAGGCATTATATTCATGGGTAATTAGTCAGAAGATGAAGAGAACACAGTAGGTAGAATCAGATTGATTGAATTTCTTGACTGTGGACGGTCCTATAGCTAGCTTGCAGAAGTCATTGCCAAACTTCCATCCAACTACGAGACAAGAATGGCTTGCGTGCAGTTATATTAGTTCCGCTGTCACCTTGACCGTACCAGGAGTTTAAATGAAAATATTAGATGATAGATTTATTACGTCTGTGAATGATTGTATATATGTTTGTTCAGTTTATTCTATGTACCATATTTTAGAAACATGATAGGTGAGAACATTTGCAGCAACTCTGTCTTCTGTAAACTCTACCCGGCTGCCAATCACTATACTTCTTGCAATGCTACTGGATCCCGGTTGCCAACGCCGCAGCGCTGGCATGCAGGTCCCGGCTGCTAGCGACTGCGCGCGGTGTGGGAGTGGGCCACGCGGCTGCTCTACAGCTGCACGGGGCTGGGCCGCTTTCTGTCCTTCAACATATCCTGGATTATGATATATATGATGAGGACCATTAATAATATAAGCATTAGTTGATGCAACATATCTGCTATTATCATGAGTAGCAACACCGACATGAGAATTCATAGGACTTGCAAAATAATTATTAGAATCATATGATATATTTGCAAGCTGTACTTGGGGTAGTTGTAATAATATTGCGATGCAACACCTTGGTACTCCATAATATAGAATTTGACCACCTTGCTAAATTTTTTCAATGACGAGCAACACGTTGCAAAACCGCAAGCAAGATCTCAAGGGGTCAAAACTAGATACGATGGGCCTTTTGGGCCAGATGCAATAGTAATGACGAGTACAAGATAGATCAATCAAGGATATGGCTAGCGCAAAGAAATTCACCAAAAAGTGTGTTGATGCATAGATCGGTCACACACCAGCTATGACTAGATCGCCAGGGTCGCCAAAGACCGAGCACAATGAATAACTATCATGCTTTCGCGGTGACGAGCGGGTATATGTTTACAAGGAAACTACCAAAGGATAACCGATCGTGCTTACGTAACGAAGAACGGGTAGTTTCTAGGCACACTAGCAAAGGGTAACCAATCGTGATTGCGTGATGAAGAACGCCTAGTTTCCGAGCAAACTAGCAAAGGAAACGTTGAAACTCTCGTCTGTGAGGGACCGTCGGGGCAAGGATATCGACAAGTTGCCCTAGGGCGGTTGGCAAGCCTAGGGCGTCATCCTTGGTCGTCGGATCAAGTGATGAGCAACAGTATGGGGTTGGAAAAAGGATTAAGAAAAAATGGTATTATAAATGTAAATTTATTGATGGGATGTTGGATACATCAATTGATCGTGTTCCACCTATTTTATAGGGAGTAAGAGTGGTCTTATCCCGTTGAAAAACCAATATGGTACTATTTTTATGTCGCTTTATAGAGTTTTTCTTAGATTGGACCAAAACTGGCATAGGCCTCTTAAAATGGGCCCTAGGCCCAATTTAAGTGTCAAGAATAGTTGTATTACATAAATAGCTGTGTAAACTATTTAGAGACTGGCGGTTAGTTTAAGCCTTCCACCAGTGTAAAATCAATTCATTACACCGGCGACAGTCTTAAGGCAATTGTCAGTGTAAATTGATTTATATATGCGGTTTTTATTAAGTAGACGCAAGTGAAACACACTACCTTTATTGACTTTTCACACCGGTGGCTTTGAAAACCGCACGCCAATATAAAATGGAAAAAGCACTGCTAGTAGAGACTGATTCTGTATTAGTGTAAGGAACGAGTTATGCAAGCTCTGTATACAAACGAATGTACAAGGGTCTTAACATATTATACATTATGTCAGGGATATGAGTGCAAATACAATCAACGCATCAAATAATCATTTTTTTACATATAAATAAACAAACAGAATCCATTTTTTTTCTCTGCCATCCGACTAGCTAGCTCACACATGGATCGATCTTCATCCACCTCCATATGTGATATATATATTTAACGTTGACCCATCACGGGCATAGTAGTAGACATACCGCTAGCTGGTAGGGGCCGGCATGGGAGAAAAGACAGAACGTCAGTGTTTGTCAGGCTAGCTGCAAAGCCCAATTTTCATGCCAGGACACTTTTGCGTGTAAACAATAGTCCAACAAAATGCAGATGGGCACGTACGTACCTGTTGTATTTTTGTTTGTGCTATTGTTTTGACCAGCTTGACCATAGGTGTAAGGCGGTTGGAACTGCGGCCCTTGAGTACCAGTTGGCGGTACCTTATCCACCAAACCAATATAGCTCGATGCTGCACGCACACAAAATTTAGTCGCGTACATAGTGAATGAAAAGGAAAAACTGAAAAGGGATTAGATTAGGTGTAGAAGAAAATAAACAAACTTTTGTGCATGTACAAGTGAAAGGCAAACGGAAAGGATTAGTAAGGATAATAAGGAGAAAAAAATAAACCAAAAAAATAAAGAGATAATTTTCGAGCATTTGGTTTGAGCGAAATTACAGAACATTTTAGTCATACCTCTTTGTGTGACTAGTCAACGTTTTGGTTCGAACTGTTTTTTTTTTAATACAGGTTACCTCATCTTCCGTGTTCTAGCTAGCTACTGCAGTATGCATGCATGAGCGCGTCTATCGGCATGCATGCTTAATTACGTGTCGCCATTCATTCGCTTCTCCATAAAGCTAGCGAGTATGTAGCTAGATTTCTAGGAGTAGCTTAGTCTTCTCTCTTGCAATGCCATGATATTTTCAGTGATCCTTCGTTCATCATGCACCGACATGTATGCGCCGTAGGTCGGTATGTAAGCATATATATGTAGCTAGGCATTAGCGCACACGACGACAAACCGTGTTTCCTCAGCCCTCTGTTATCCATTTCTTTGTGTATTCATTGCGATCACACATACGTCCATTATTATTCCAAAATTTGCACTTGCTGACGATGCGTTCAGGCACACCATTATTTGTAGTACTAACGAATCACGTCCGGCAGAGGATGGCCGAAAATTCATTTCAATTTTAGCCACCATTAGCAACGCATCCTGAGCACGGTACATACGGAAATGGCGAGATAATTACCTTGTATTTTCTGGCTAGCTAGGTTCCTGCGTGTAAATTAAACAAAAAAAAACTTGGATTACTTGGTCGTTATCCATCTAGCATGCACGAAACTGAAGGAGAAGTTGTGCAGTGTCATGCACTTTCCTTCTTTGTTCCTAGGATTGAAATCCAGTATATATCTCCTAATTTTTAATTTAGTACTACTCGTTGTTATTATTATTATTATATATGCAAGACGTCATGATGATGTAGCCATGCACCTACCGTATGACGAAGGGATCCAGTTCGTGGCAATTAAGCTTGCATTTAACGACCTCACAAGAATGATTTATCTGCATGCTGTTACTTAGTTTCTTGTTTTTATCAATATAGTAGTAGAAAAAGAATTTTGATTGAGATTGTATTACTCGATCACACGGGGTCAGTTAAGAATTTGCATTGCGTCAGAACCATCATCGTTCATAGTCAACTGAATTTAGTAACTTGTGTTTGACATTCGCCTTTTTTTAGACAGCTGAAATCAATCACTGATGTGACAGACTTGACAGGCTGCGTCGTCAACCCTTCTCACTAGAGTTTTTTTCCCTCACAACTCTTCGAGTACAAGTTGTAGTATTTGAACGCACACACAAACTCACACCACCACACGCACACAAACTCACACACACATTCACCCTAGTGTGCACGCTAAACCTACACCTACACGAAGAGATTGCACGTGGCTAAGAGATATCCGAAGTCATCTGGCTTCGCACGTGACGGGCATGTCACCCTGACCATTGTGGCACATCCACGCATGAGACTGCAGATACACAGGACCTGCAAATTTATTAAAGGGGAAAAACCACGTGAGGCACGCGAGTGTCGAACCCAGGGTTCGAACTCACGCCCGGCCGCTGGCACACCTGGCGAGCAAGCCAACCGAAGTACACTCGGTCCTCCTTCTCACTCGAGTTGTGGCGACAGCGACATGAGCCAGAGCCTAGAGGCAAACGTTTGGCAATCGTGCGTGTTGCCCATGAAACAATAATGATTTCGGTGTCAACAACTGTTGTATTACATAAATGGCCTGCGTAAACTATTTAGAGTGGCGGTTGGTTTAAGTCTATCGCCAGTGTAAATCGATTTACACCGGCCGCAGTCTTTTGGCAACAGTTAGTGTAAATTAATTTATACATGCGGTTCTTATTAAGCTGACCCTAGTGAAACACACCACTTTTACAGACTTTTCACACCGACAGTTTTTTAATAACCACTAGTATAAAATGGAAAAAAGCACGGCTAGTAGAAGCTGATTCTGTATTAGAGTAAGAAACAAATTATGCAAGCTCTGTGTACAAATGAATGTACAAGGGTCTTTACATATTATACATTATGTCAGGGATATGAGTGCAAATACAATCAACGAATCAAATAAACAAACACAATGATAAATAAACAGAATTCATTTTTTTCTTCCTGCCATACGACTAGCTAGCACACACATGCATATGGATTGATCTTCTTCCTCCACCATATGCTATATATTTAACATCTGACCCATCACGGCATGGTAGTAGACATTCCGCTAGCTGGTAGGGGCGAGAAAAGACCGGAATGTCAGTGTTTGTCAAGCTAGCTACATACTAGTCCAACAAAATGTCTCAGGTGAGCACGTACGTACCTGTTGCATTTTTGTTTCTGTTCTTGTTTTGACCAGCTTGACCTTGGGTGTATGGCGATTGGAACTTTGGTCCTGGAGTACCAGTTGGCGGTACCTTATCCACCAAACCAATATAGCTCGATGCTGCAGGCACACAAAATATATTTAGGTCTACTATTAGTTGTGTACAGTGAATGAATAGGAAAAAGAATGAAAAAGGGACTAGTAGATTAGGTGTAGAAGAAAACAAACAAACTTTCGTGCATGTGCAAGTGAAAGGCAAACGGAAAGGATTAGTAAGGATAATAAATATGGAGAAAATTTTTGAGCATTTGGTTTGAGCGAAATTACAGAACTTTTCAGTCATGCCTCCTCTTTGTGTGACTAGTCAACGTTTTTGTTTGAACTGGTTTTTTTATACGGGGTATAGTAGTAGCAGTAGGTAAAAAAAAAAAAAGTGTACTCAGATCGATGAAGATGTTCTGTTAAAACCGATAGGGAAAGAGGACAGTAAGAAAGGCGTGCAAGCGGCAGTAAACAAAAAAAAGGACGATGTGGATGCATGGTACAGCATATCACAGATGCAGAATTGATCATGAGCTTTAACCAAATGGAATAGAGCTTTGCTTTCCGATCCGTAGTAACGCGAGAGCCGAAAAAAAGGAAAAAGAAACGCTGAACTATGATGGTAGTTTTTTTTTTTGAAGCGAAACAGGAGGGTTTGAGCCCCTGCTGCGCGATCGATACAAAGATTGAAACAAAAAAAAGGTTTGCAAAGACTAAAAATACTAACCAGGATAGGAATGGTTCGATACATGAAAGACTCACGGCTGAAACAAAAAAAACACCTCAACTTTCATCAAAGTTGCAAAGACTAAGGTATGGATGATACTAACCAGGATAGGATGATGATGATGCCTGTGGTCGATGAGGGTACTTTTCGCATCTTACGGCTTTGTGTAAATCCTCCCTGGTAATATATAATTTCTCCATTATATTGAAAAATAATCACTGCGCTATCAAAAATTTTATATTATTAATCTTACGTCCTCAAAGATAAAAAATTAAAACTATAAATTGCGCACATATCATATTTAACTTGTTAATTTGATATACGTTAAGATGCTGACAATAATATGATGCACGTACGTAGGTGTGCAGTCAGATAAACAACATTATTTACAATTTTACTAATAGATAAGAGGGCTTACCATTACTTCCGGAGTTCATTGTTAGGCATGACTAATATGACATGTCTACAGCATTATTTACAATTTTACTAATAGATAAGAGAGGCTTACCATAGTTCATTGAGGCGCTCGACATGTCTACCTACGAGTAGCTGAAACTTCAGGTGTGTGATCTCGCTCTCCTTACTCTTGCCTTGATCGATCGTGTTTCCTTTGATTTTGATGAGGCAGTAGTACTGGACGCTAATTAAGCTAGCTACTCAGATGCATGCATGGGCCTCCCCTATAGCTAGCTTATATAGCATTTGGTTTTGGTTGGGCTTGGTAGAATCATGGAAGTTCCATGGTATAATCCTGGAAGTCTTATGGGCTTCAATTATGTGTACCAAATTAAATCTAATTCTTCTTATTACCTCATCTTCCGTGTTCTAGCTAGGCACTGTAGTATGCATGCATGAGCGCGTCTATCGGCATGCAGGCTTAATTACGTGTCGCCATTCATTCGCTTCTCCATGAAGCTAGCGAGTATGTAGCTCGATTTCTAGGAGTAATTAACTTAATTAGTCTTCTCTCTTGCATGCTATGCCGTGCTATTTTCAGTGATCCTTCGCTCATCACCGACACGTATGCGCCGTAGGTCGGTATGTAAGCATATATATGTATGCATTAGCACACACGTCGACGACACACAAACCGTGTTTCTCCGGTCCTTCTAGATCTGTTATCCATTTCTTTCTGTACTGTTCATTGCGATCACATATACATTGTTCCAAAATTTGCTCTTGCCGAGGATGCGTTAAAGGTGAGATAATTACCTTGTATTTTCTGGATAGCTAGGTTCCTGCGTGTAAATTAAACAAAAAAAACTTGGATTACTTGGTCGTCATCCATCTAGCATGCATTTACATACATACCTCAATTCTGATATTTTCCCCACCAAATTAATAAAACAACGTGTGACACGTACAGAGGTACACGGTGCATCCTCTGATGTTTGAACATGCACGAAACTGAAGGAGAACGTGTGCAGTGTCATGCACTTTCCTTCGTTGTTCCTAGTATTGAAATCCAGTATATATCTCCTAGCTAATTTTTAATATAGTACTACTCGTGGTTATTATTATGTAAGACGTCGTGATGTTGTAGCCATGCACCTACCGTATGATGAAGGGATCGAGTTCGGCCAATTAATCTTGCATTTAACGACCTCACAACACAAGAATGACTTATCTGCACGCTGTTACTTAGTTTCTTGTTTTATCAACAGAGTAGTAGAAAAAGAATTTTGATTGAGATTATATTACTCGATCATAGAATTTGCGTCAGAACCATCGTCTATAGTCAACTGAATTTAGTTGCTAGCAACTAATTAAGAATCAGCCGGGATAAAGCAACTTCAGTTGACATTCGCCTTTTTTAGACAGAAATCAATCACTGATGTGACAGACTTGACAGGCTGCGTCGTCAACCCTTTTCACTTGCCAGAGGCCAACGTTTTGCAATCGTGCGTGTTGCCCTTGAAATTTCCCATTTTACTATTGATTTGCGTGCTTGATTGCCACGTAAGCATTCCAGGGGTCATCAAAACAAAACATCGGAAGGTTCATAAATTTTCTCAACTTATGTTACGTTTAGCCTTTCCTTAATCGAGATATTACCACCACGGTTGCTTGCAATTACATAACATATATTATCGATCGGCAGGTAAACTATGAGTCCTCTCCGTGTTATTGCCCTGCAAATTTCACCGACTATTCTTCGATCTCTTACGTACATGTATCATGTCCAAAAGCATGCATGTACCTAGATTATTGCTTGCTTCTTACACTACTATAATAAGCATTTATAGGGGCGCTGACGATGGTTTGTAGAGACGGCTCGACCAGCCGCACCTACCATATCATCTCTACAAATCATATATTTATAGGGGCGGTTCTCAGACCGCCCCTACAAATCGATTTGTAGGGTACAATACCTGTTTGTAAGGGCGGTTCAGTCTAGAACCGTCCCTACAGTATATTTTTTCGCAAAAAAAAATTTATAATTCAAATTTAACCAGAACATAAATTTTTCATGCACAACTCCATCATGACTTGTCTTCTTGTGCGATTGTACTGAAACTCAATGACTACACATTTATTTATACCAGATCATAACAAACATTCCATGACTTTTAGATGGATAGTTTAGTCCAGGTAAATGAAACAACAAATTTCATCTATTAAACTTTCCAGTAATTGTAATAACATTTCATGGTGACTATGATTTTTATGTGGAAGACCACATAATAACAAAATCAATGACGCTCAGATCTAGCAATCGAACATCACAAAATCAAAAGCTTCTAATAATCCTTCCACTTGCAGAGTTGCAGTCACACATCAGGTCAATGTAGCACTAAAGCAGACTGAAAACGGAATTCGTAATCTGCAGGAACTGAAGCGAACGAGTGGTACTCACTGTCTGCTGACTGCTGCTGGCAGTGGCCATGACGGTGGCCTGCACCTGCTTGCTTGTGGCAGCGAAGATGACGCACCATCAACAAATCATCCGTATTCTCCGTTTGTGATTTAGGTCCTCCGACCGACCGAGAACGCAGCCCAATCACCACCGTCGGCACGGGCTGTTGGAGCGCCGGCACGGTCGAGGACATTTGATAGTTTTCTAGCACTAGTGTGCATAGAATTGAAAACATTTGATTGGACAAAAAAGATTTAATTAACTTGTCATAATTCAGCAGGTCACACATGACATATCAATTTAAGGCCAGCAGCAGTAATAATTCAGCTTAAGTTAGAGATCGGATGCATACTGGAACTGGTGGCTGGACTAAGACAGAAGTACTTTGTTCCCTTCATTACTGCATCCAAGAAAGATGCTTTGATCAGCAAACCAAGTTATATAGTTGGATTTGGTACTCTCTAGCCAGGTACTCAAGTTAGCTGAGAGCAATAGAAAAATAAAATTAGAAATTTGGCTTCCATCAGCACTTTGATTAGTTCGCTGTCAACAAGATAGTAACAAGCACCTCCGAGAAGCATTTTGATCAGACATTCATATCTAAATAAACAATAAATTTATGAAATAGGTGAGCTCCATGCAATTGAAGGCTACAAAAATCATCAGTATATATAAACATAGATATAACAATCAAGTACTAGTGCGTAACATAGATATTCCACGAAGTCAATAGCAATTATGCAGGATTAATGTATATTTCATTAGTCAAGATCCCCAATCATTATACCCAAAACTACGTCATTTACGGTAAAAATTCAAGGAGAAGACCATAGATATGACCGCGTTCCAACACTAAAACAGATCTAATCAGCAACCCTAACCCCAGATCTCCAATCAGTATACCCGAATTCGATTCACGCATTCATCCATGAGAAGTAGGAGCTCACCGCATCAGTGTTATGCCCTAGAAATCGCAGCAACCTAAGCGCGGCGAGCGAGCACGGCACGCACGCCATGGCACGGCATGCATCCAATGACTCGGAGAGGAATCAAGTGAGGCGCGCACGAGAGAGAGGTGCACGCGCGGTGGTCGGAGAGGAAGCAAGTGAGGGAGAGAGGTCGCCGTAGATCTGGACTACTCATACCTGGATGCCACCGCCGTTCATAGATCGACGTAGCCCTAGCGGAAGACGACCCAAATCCTCCTCAACGAGATCTGGCGACTGCATCATCACTAGGGCGTCATCACGTCGAGGCTAGCCTTTGTTGCTCATGTCGCGGCATCAGCTGCCCACGCCTCGAGGCTCGGCTGGATCACGGCACTAAGCGGGCACAGTGCAGCGGTGCGAGGACTACGGGGAGAGGCGCGGTGCGGGGCTGTGGGGAGGGCGTCGTCACACGCATGGGTGGCGGCGCTTCAGCGCGGGAGGTTGGGGGCGGGGGCGTGCTTTCATGGGCGGGGCAGCATGGTGGGGCCGTGAGGCGGCTCACGATCTTTGGGGAGGGATAAGATGTTAAGGTTTGAGTTTTACGAGATCTCATCCACCTGATCGTGGATCAATGGACATAAAATTTTGGGCCGAACTGGAGATCGTGGGCCGAATATGAAATCATGGATCTCTTTTTCTTTTTCTTTTCTTTCTCTCTAGAAATTTTATGAGCTCAAGGGGTTGCGGCCTTTTGTACGTGCAACATTTGTAGGGGCGGCTAGTGATTGAGCCGCCCCTACAAATCGCAACACCGGGGGCAGCTGATGAGTGAGCCGCTCCTACAAATCGACCCATTTGTTGGGGCGGCTCGTATCACCAGCTGTCCCTACTGTGCTATTTGTAGGTGCGGCTGGTCTCGTGGGTCCCGAACACGCCCACTGTAGGGGCGGCTCTATCCCCAGCCGCCCCTACAAAAAAATTGAGCCATTGCTATCAACCTTTTTTTAGTAGTGTGAGAGACAACTCAGAAACCGGACAAATCTGAGTATGGTTGGAAACATAGATCGGTCATCGGCATCATCGTAAACCATGTTTTTCTGTTGCCCATCGTTACTGCAAAGCCTTGTGATTTTTAGGAAAATAAATATTATTGCGGTGTTTGCAAGAGTTTTGCACACAACCAATTCTTATTACAGTTCCAGCATCTTACTGTTTTTAGATCTCAAAAAGCAAAACTAAACAAAAAGATAACCAATTCTTATTACAGTTCTGGCCTTGTGATGAAGGCCCGGTCCGTTTCTTTGTGTGTTCCATCCTTTGTCCCAAACTATACGCTACCATATCTAAGGGATCTCATCATTTTCAGCCACAGTTGGAAATAGCTGGCATGGCAGAAATCTGTTGTAGTCTCAACGCGTCCCGAACATCTCCATAGAATTGAAATGGTATAGAGTAGCAAATCACCAGACCATGTATCAAGCTTCTTGGAGCCATTATATTGATTGCTAATTTTCCATGAATTTGGGATCAAATTTAACTAATCTGCCGCTCACGGGGCTGGGCCATCGTGATTTTTTCCCCCATGAGTACTTATTGCCTCCGTTTCAATCAAGCTAATTAGTGATACCCATGAGGGCAGCAACGAGGTAGCTTTTTTTTTCCGAACCAGCAACGAGGTAGATTAATTAATACTTTGTTAATAGGCACTAACACATGATTTATTAGAAGATTATAGTCATTGGCCTCTTGTGTTACACAGACTAGGCCACGTTGGGAAACATCCAGGAGCCGAGTCATGTGATTTTCTAGTACATGGCACGACATTGTTCTAAGTGAAATTTATCTTTAATAACTTGTTAACATATTTTTAGAAAAAATATATGGACATTTATTTAAGTTTTCTATCAAAATATATTGTATGAAAATAAAACAAATTTGATATTCCAAATAGTTGTACGTATTTTTCTATGGACTTGCTCAAGTTAACAAAGTTTGATTTAGATCAAATATAAGATTAACTACAATTTAAAACTGAGAGAGCAGCTAAATAGCTTTTATTCGATCCCATCTCTACATGCAGTGGCCCAAACCCATGATGACTTCATTAATAGATCAACCAACTGAGCTATTCTTGTCAAGGTGATCAATATCATAGGTGTGGTTATAAAAATTACCTCTGATCTGCGACTATAGAAAGAGGTTTGGGGAAAAGGCCGGCTACACCTTCCAATAATTTGCCACAAATCCATACAACTAAGCTACTGAAATGACATATATGTTCTTATGGATCATAGGCTTGAGCCTAGCTTTATTAGAAAGCGTAATGCTAAAATACCGATCCGACACTGGGAATGCTAGTTTTCCAAAGTAGCTTACAGTTGATTTGGCAAACACACACACAACTTTACCAGCCAACTCAGCCAGCCGTCTAACTCTACCATCAAGCAACTAAGCTTTTAGTTCTCCAGCTTAACAGAAACCAGTTTTCCAAAACAAAACAGCAAGAAACACACACAACTTAGTTGAGATTACAGACGCGGAATATTATTCTTCGACTGGTCAATCATCCCATCAGCTTTTTCCATCGTCTTCTTCTTCGATCAGCAAAGGCTTCCAGCTTTGTAACATCATCGTCTTGTGGATCACACCACCACCGGCGAGGACAAGAGCTTGTTATTGAACACCAAATGGTTCTTGCACAACATCCATAGCGTACCTGCACATATAAACAAAGAAATCTCTCTCAAACATACCTCGGTGTCTATTTTCCACCTCTACAAATAAGAATTCAAAGTTATTTGGCTATTTTTCCCAGCCAAACGCGTCTCGTAAGAAAGTCCATCCAAAGGACGCTGTTGACGGTTCGTATGTGTGTATATAGGAAAAGGGATTCCGCAAGCACACAGAACTATCGTGTAGCACTTCGCTTGGTGAGAACCAAGTGTCGAATTTATATTTTCCCAAAGAAAGGCAGGATGACGTGTTTGGGTACTGCGGTTAGGTAGACTAAGTTCTAGCAACACAAGGGTGATGAGGGTAGTGTGGATAATAGAGAAAAAAAAAGATAAAAAAGGATTTCGATCACACAGACAGAGGTAACTAGAAATGTAGTGTAGCTAAGTGTAAGAAGTAGAGTATGTAATTTTAAAGCAACAAAAGTAACTTAATGATAGTGAGAACGTCCTTAATACGAGGCGTGCTTTGCCCCTGAATTCAATTAGGCACAAAGCACTACGAGCCCTACGTTTTAATAACTGGACCCAACGTGGTGGAATACAGAGGAAGGACAAGGCCATCATCACTTGCCAACAACCACAATCTAATTCATATTTATTTTTTAATGTAGAATAATTGATTCACTGTACATATATACATACCCCTGTGAAGCTTCTGACAGGCGCTTCGCCCAGTCGATCTTAACCGGTCAGTCTTATTAGCGAAACCGCTCATCATCAAGTAATTAGTCATAACAGAACTTTCTTAGAATTAGAACTAGCTCACCGAACCCATCGAGCAAGGCATGTTGAAATAACCAGCAATGCATGCTAGACCCTCCAGTACTGTGCATATATATTGTTCACATGTTGACATGTATTTATTTTCTCCTAAAAAAAAGATCCAAGTTAAACCCTGATTTTCTTACTCCTAATAATTCTCCATGAAAAAAAATCCAGGGAACACAATTATGAGTATTAGCACACTAGTCCATCAAAGCATGCTCTCCCACAGGCAAGAATCAAATGTATAGGAAAAGTCATAGAAGTTTATGCATCGGTCAATTGTGCATGTGTATGCTCGTGCATGTGTGTGACTTGCATAAGTAAGCACCAAAGTCAAAACAATCAACATAACTGAAATATTTAAAAAATTGAACGCAAATTCTCTGCATTTTGACATGGTTTATTTTATCTAGCAAATAATATCATGCCTTGCACCGGTGCCAACAGCATTGATTTGTTATGTCCGTGCGTGGCTACGGAAACAAAATAATATCACAGTAATTTTAAGCTTAATCATACATATTAGTCTATGAGTGTTATTTCTTTACGTGATTGCAGCATTTCACTAGATTTTTCAGCTTTTCTTTAACAGTCTCCGTAAGGGAACCTGTGCGTTGTAGAGATATGATTTTCGATGTGGAAGAGTTCGTTTCTAAAACGGTTTTTTTCTACTGTATCTTTTTTCGCAAACTGATATGGAATTTTTCTTTTGGCCAAGACCAATCCGGATTTTGCATGTGGGCATGCACGGGCACCGTATATCCTAGGGGCGAGCGTTCGGAATTTTTCTTTTGGCAAGACCGATCAACGTATTCTCGGGGGCAAGCGCGTACACTCTAAGGTTTTTTAGGTGGTACTAATTGGCGGTGTGGGATGATTGCGTAATTGATCATGATTATTACGGGAATTGATTTTGTCTTCCTAATTTGCTCACGGCTGTTATGGGGATTGAGCTGATCGCATGGAGCGACTGCGCGTTGCCTTCCTAATCTGATCGCATAGAGCGGCTTTGGTGTAGCACCTGTGAACGGAATAGTTATGAATGTTTTAGTTGTAAATAGAGATACTCCCCTTACTGATGATGTTGACAGAACAATTTATGTGCTGACTAGCGATACTTAACCGTAATTGTGCAGGCAGTTCATGCCTTGGGCCGGTACCAAACGCGTGGTGACCGTGGATATTGCATTCATTATTTCTGAACGGACATGGTAATAATGTAAACAATGGCCCCCTTCGCTTCCCTGAAAAAGCCGAAACACTGTTGTGGCCGATTTGTTGTGAGAGAAAAACTCTGTTCCGGCTGAAAAAAAACAAACCGAAAAAAACGGATTATAAGATAAACGAATAGGGCCAATATAGTACATGATATGAATCATTTAATGCATTCATCCGTGTTCCTGGTTTGCATGTTTACTCAGTAGACGGTCTTGAAATTTGAAGTTGAATTGATGACTTGACTCGTGTCATGGCGGAAGTTGCATTGCCTTGTGCCGGTAGGAAACGCGGGATCAACAACCCTATATACCCGCTCCATCGTCAAATTTCCAGGGGCAATCCAACGCTCACAATATATATAACCGTTAGATATATACAAATAATATTTAAACTCTCATTGCATGGACTGAGTGTAATGGGATGATTTTCAACAGCATATACGATTGATTCATACAGTGTAACACCCTAAAATTTGTATGATTTTAAAATAAGAGAAAATAAATTAATTATGTATTTTTGTGAGCATTTAAATTTAGGAAAATAATAATTTTGTTAAAAATAAAATCGAATATAGGTCTACCTACATGTTTATGCATTCATGTTGTTGCATATTATTTTTGTATTGTGTAGTTTGAAGTCAGATTTCAAATTGATTTGAATTTGCATTCAAAATTTATTTGGAAATTGGCTTAGAAAATGAAAAAGGATTTTTTCTCCTCCACTTGCTTTTGGCCCGATGGCCCAGGCGCTTGCCCGCTTCCCCGCTCTCCTTCGCTTCAGCGCGGCCTCGCTCTTTCTACCCTCGCTGGGCCCAGCTGCGGCCCAGCCGGCCGTGCCGCCACGCCCCTCCTCTCCCTTCTCTCGATGACACGCCGGTCCCACGTCTTCTTTCACCGACGGGTGGGCCCGCCTTGTCAGCCGCGTCTCTTTCCTCCATCTCGTGTCTGGCACGGACAACGCGCCGCCGAGTCCGCCTCTGCCCCGATGTGCTCGGATGGCTTACGCCCCACGCCTCTGGCCCTCATATAAGTCGGCCCGCACTGCGCCGCCCTCAGCAAATCCTATAACGTCAGCCGCCGCCCTCGCTTTTGCTCCAACCACCACAGAACCCTAGTAGCTTGCGTTGCCGTCGACGCCGTTCGCTTCGCCGAGCCTCACGTCGCTGCAGTCCCGCCATTGTTCGCGAAAAGCCCTTCGTTGAGTCCGCCATCATCTCCTCTCTCTCCCCGTGCCTCTGATTCGCTCAGTTGTGGATCGTAGGCCGTGAATAGCTAGCACCGCCCGCTCCGACCATGGCGCCGCCACAGACTAGCTCGCCGCTGGTCACTTCCCCCTCCCGAACCAATCTCAGCCGCTCAAATCTAATCCAACGGTGGAGATCAGCCGATACCTTTCGTTGGTCACTTTTGCAAAGAAGTCCTTACAACTATTTAGACCTCAACCCGTCGTCCCTGGTTTCTTTCAAAAGGACCCCTATCTTTTCTTCAAATTATGGCCACAGTCCTTATTTAAAATCAGATTTTAATTATTTTAAATCCAAAAATCAAGTTTCCTCTATTTACAGAACTGCCACTACCTTCTATAGGCCATAAAATCTTTGTTTTAACTCCCATTTGGTCCGTTCAACTTGTGTTCGATTCGTAATTCCATAATCTACATGATCGTACTACTGTTAAGTATGTTTTCAACTTTTAAAATTTCGAGGTTAGATTTAATCTATTATTTTACTAAAGGAAATCTTTTTTAATTCATAACTTCTTCGTTTTAGCTCCGATTTTTGTGATCTTCACGCGTGTGCGTTCATTGTGAGACGTATATTCATTTTACAAACTTTTTATCATGACTTTATGCTAATTGGTGTACTGTTCTAATCTATAGCTTTTGTTTGCTATCCATGATTGCTTCTGGATGCTTGTATGTTGCTGTGATTATTGAGTATAGACGGTGAGCAATTCGTGGGAGACCAAGAGTATTACTTTGACGAGCAGGATCAGCAGGAGCAGTTTGTTCAAGGCAAGTATAGCATGAGATTATCCTTATTTCCTATTCACCTTAATACATTTAATTCATGTTGCATGTATCACCTTGATAGGGATTCTCCTAGAATTGAACTTATACCTTATCACCTACGGGATATGCATTTGGTAGCTTTGTTAGTGCTCAATTAAACCATGATCTTATAACTTGACTACTGGTATATGCAATAGACATTAAAATATGACTTTTTAGCAACATGGAACTAGGGGGCTAGAGCATTGGGCTGTTTTTATGGTGCTCTAGATTCCTCTCCCTAAGGACTTATCTGTAAGTGATCATTTAGGACTTACAGTATAGCTATGAGGGCTATATGGCTCTGGCTTTAGCTCAGTATGAGGACCTTTTCTAGCTTGTTAGTGGTTACCTTTATTGGCGTAAGAATGGCTTGCCGAATCAGGTATAGTGCGACCTCTGTCCCCATGAGTATAGGCTACGCGTCAATGTGCCATCGGGAAGGAGGCTCTACATCTGTTTGCTGAGTAAATCTAATAGCCCTAACTTGTTAGACGAACCTTTGAAAGGCTTCATAGTGAACCCTGCCGACCTTCCTTGGTAGTGGGTTAAGAGGCTCGTGACCTCGGGCAAAAGGGTAAATCACGACTCATAGTAAAAGTGTACAACCTGTGTAGAGTGTAAAACTGGTATATCAGCCATGGTCATGGTCACGAGCGGCCTTGGAACATTTATGGAATAGATGATCACTAAGAATTATCTGTTTAGGCAATTCATTATTCATATTTACATTGATCATGTGTTCTGCGTTGGGATTGAAACAACTTGTTGCTACTCGTATGCTAAAAATTGTGACAACTAAAAGCTAAATGCTGTTAAACCTGTGTCAAGCCTTTTGAGCCTCATGAACCCCATGTTACACTTGTTGAGTACGACATGTACTTACGCTTTTATTTATTTTATTATTTGGATAAAAATCCCGGGATGGGTAACAAATGGCTATGGTAATGACGAGTTTTATTATTCATGATGTAATAAACACTTGTGATGACACTATTCATAATTTGTCCGGCTTATGTGTGTGACTGATCTCTGGGCCTTTACATAAGATTTTGCATCCATTTTATCCTTAAAATCAGGTGTGATGATTGGTATCGAGCCGTGTTGATTTGTGGGGCGCAAGCCTAGTTAGCAATGGTCGTGTTTAGCTCTTTTGCTTCACTCATTTCATGCTTCCCATCTCACCCTTGTTATTTGCTAAAGTTTTATGCTTCTTTTGCCTCACTCTGTTATGAAAACTATTACTTTTAATATGACTAAATCTAATTCTGTAGATGTCTCGTGCCAATAAGACCGCTCACATCAGCACCGGAGGCTACTACCCGTCTCGTGGCTTGTATGAGTCCATGGAGCCACATGAGGAGGAGGAACCCCAGGAGCAAGAGGTTGATTCGCCAGCACTTGCACCTACGCCAGAGCCATTCTAGGAAGAGCCCAAAGAAGAACCCAAAGAAGTGGAGGTCGTTACATTGTCTAATGATGATGAGGAGGAAGACGTCGTTCAAGAGGATGAGCTGATCCCTCCCCTGGGATAGACTATGAAGGTATGGTACAAGCTAGGGTGTGAATCTTCTATCTCGCACCACCGACTTATGGGGATTCTTCAGGACCTACTATCTTGATTGAGACGCAAATTGTGGAGTACGTCTGCAATGAGCATCGCATCCTCTAGAGGACACTTATTGGAATACCGGGTGTGCATCTCCATCAAGGACGAACAGAAGGAAGCATACCAATGGACTAAAACTATGCGCATCACGCTCATTGTGTCACCATGGAAGATAGCATAGAAGATGCGGCCGATGTAGCCTTGCATGGGTCTCTGTGGTCGTCGCTTTGAGGATATGAAGGAGGATCAATATCGCTTTCTCCCTCACCAACACCCTGACTTGGGATGGGCAATGATGGACCCTGAAGGCATGGATCCCACTACTCAAGTGATGGTGAACTATGCATATGAATTGGTAGACAAGAATTGATGGTTGGAAGATCAGTTGAAGGCTTAGGAGGCGACCCTTAAGAGATACCGACAAGTGATAGATGAGCAAAAGGTGTGCCTCAACCTACCAAGGATGTACGAGGAGCTTCCCCATAAATTTCATCCATAGGTGATTGGAGTCCTTTCTATGTAATAAGGCGTTAGTAGCACGGGTCAAGTTAAGTCAAGTCGAGTCTATTAGTGCGGTATGAACATTGGTGTGACTAGTTGATTTGTTATTATGTTTATGTGTGAGTTGGATTTTTGTAATGAGTGCTGAAACTTTGTGGGCATGTCCGCAAGTTCCATAGTTAAGAATATTAAAGTTTGAGTCAATAAATAAATAGTTGGGTTTGGTACATCTTGTTCTCTCGTAATCTGTTTTTTGGAGCAGTCTGCCCTTATCTCAATGCCAATCTAAATCTACTTGACGAAAAATTATGAAACTTTTTATGGGAACAACTAGACTTAATTATCTTTCCAATGCCTCTGGAATCACCCCTATATCTGATCTGGTTTGAGAGATATAACAGTTTTAAGTTGAAGTTTCTATGCAATCTGGAATCTAGAACCGTTTCGGTTGTGTTCTGTTTTTGGGTAAACTAACGATAGAATCTGGGCATGTGTTCTGAATAAAAGTTGTATATAATTTCTTAAGCTTTCCAACCATATACATTACATCTCTTTTGGATATCTGGAACTTGAGATATGGCTGTTTTACCGAGCTGCTTATGTTGAGACTCGTCCAAAAAATTTTCAGAATGTATTCTATATCTCTAAAGTGTTTATAACATGGAAATCTCTAAATTTTGAATATTTGTGTTGGAGGTCAGATGTCTAGAAGAGGAAGAGGCCAAGGCCATGGAGGTGTTCTGTCACATCCACCACCACCACCGCCACCGACTATTGAGCAACTCTTGGCAGTGCAGACACAACTTATGCAAGCTCTGGTGCAGAATCAGCGGAATCATCCAATTGGTGGAGCACCGCGTGACAAGCGTGGTGAATTCTTGAAGGGCCATCCCCCGGTGTTCTCTCATGCCACTGATCCACTAGAAGCAGATGATTGACTCTATGTAGTGGAAAAGCACCTCAACATAGCGCAGTGTGATGACCAGCAGAAGGTGTTGTACGTGTCAGGACAACTCCAAGGAGAAGCTCAAGATTGGTGGGAGGCATTCGAGTATGGACGTCCCACCAATGCTCCTCCTGTCACCTGGTAGGAGTTTAGAGAGAATTTCAAATTCTACCACATACCAGAAGGATTGATAGAGCTCAAGCAGGAGGAATTCAGAGCTCTAAAGCAGGGATCTATGTTCGTAGCTGAGTATCGTGACAAGTTTGCTCAGTTGTCATGTTACGCTTTGAAAGAGGTGGCTGATGATGCTGATAAGCAATGCCACTTTCTCAAGGGTATGTATGATGGTCTGCAACTCCAGCTTATGTCCAATATATACCCTAATTTCCAGACAGTGGTGAATCACGCCATTGTTATTGATAATAAGCGCAAAGAGATGGAGGCTAAGAAGAGGAGACTTCAGGGACAGGCCTCTAGAAGCAATACTAGTCCGTACACCAATGCTTAGCAAGGCTTCCAGCAGAGGTACCAGGGACCACCTAATTAGGGGAATCGTGGTCAGTACCCTCAGCGCAACCCGAACCAGCAACGTCCACTATACCAGCAACAAAATGGCAATCAACATCCCCAGCCATAGTATGGTCAGCAAACACCACAACAGGGAGCGCCTAACAACACTCCCATGAAGACTAGTGCCCCTAGCACTCCCAACAAGTGTTTTCGTTGTGGTAAAGAGGGTCACTTGTCTTATAATTGCCCTGAGAAGCCGAACCAGCAAACCCCACAGAGGCAGAATACTTACCAGAAGCCAGCACCCAACACAAGAAAGGTGAATCATGTGTCTACAGAGACGGCGCTTGCGGAACCAGAAGTCATGCTCGGTTTTCTTCGATGTCAACTCAACTCCTGCCACTGTTCTTTTTTATTCTGAAGCTTCGCATTCATTCATATCACAAGCATTTGTTAGAACGCATAGCATACCCTTATATGCCATGCAAAATCTCATATTAGTAAACTCACCAGGAGGTAGTATGCAAGCTTCTTATCGTTGTCTTCCAACTAGTCTATCCTTAAGGGGGGGTAGAGTTCAAAGTGAGCCCTATTGTGTTGAGAACATCTGGCATTGATGTGATTCTGGGTATGGACTGGATGAAGCAAAACCGAGCAGTCATTCAATGTCAAGAGACGGTAGTTGTGGTGACCGCACCAAATGGAGACAGAATCAGTGTCGATGTTGTAGTACAAGCACAGCCGACAGCCACAGTGAACCAACTTGATGAACGCGCCAACAAGGAGTACCCGGTAGTGGATGAGTTTCCGGATGTGTTCCCCGATGACTTGCCAGGCATGCCACCTGACCGTGACATTGAGTTTATTATTGAATTATTACCTGGAACTTCACCTATAGCTAAGCGTCCATATAGAATGGGGGTTAATGAATTAGAGGAACTTAAGAAACAAATAAAGGAGTTACAGGAGAAAGGTTTTATTCATCCTAGTTCATCACCTTGGGAAGCACCTGTTATATTTGTTGACAAGAAGGATGGTACTCAGAGGATATGTGTGGATTATCGGTCACTCAATGAGGTTACTATCAAGAACAATTACCCGCTACCTAGAATCGATGACTTGTTTGATCAGTTGAGAGGTGCTTGTATTTTCTCTAAGATTGATCTCCACTCTAGTTATCATCAGTTGAAGATTCGTGCAACTGACATACCCAAGACAGCTTTTACTACGAGGTATGGTTTGTACGAGTATATCGTTATGTCCTTTGGTTTGACCAATGCACCTGCATACTTTATGTACTTGATGAACAAGGTGTTCATGGAATTTTTGGATAAGTTTGTGGTGGTATTTATCGATGATATATTGATATTCTCCAAAATGGAAGAAGAGCATGCTAAACATCTAAGGTTGGTCTTGCAGAAGCTCAAGGAACACAAGTTGTATGCTAAGCGAAGCAAGTGTGAGTTTTGGTTGAAGGAAGTTTCTTTCCTAGGTCATGTTGTCCCTAATGGCGAAATAGCAGTAGATCCAAGCAAGGTGATAGATGTGTTGAATTAGAAACCACCAACCGATGTGAGAGAGATTCGAAGTTTCTTGGGATTAGGTTGGATACTACAGAAGGTTCATAGAAAGTTTTTCTAAACTTGCCAAGCCTATGACAACTCTGTTGGAGAAAAATGCTAAGTTTGTGTGGTCCGAGGAGTGCCAGGCTAACTTTGAAGAGTCGAAGAAGAGGTTGACTACCGCCCCAGTGTTGGTTTTGCCAGATTTGAACAAGAGTTTTTCTATCTATTGTGATGCTTCTCGTCAAGGTCTCGGATGTGTTCTTATGCAAGAAGGCAGAGTAGTGGCCTATGCATCCCGACAGCTGAGAAAGCATGAGCTACACTATCCTACTCATGATTTGGAATTAGCAGCAGTGGTTCATACTTTGAAAATATGGAGGCACTATCTTATCGGACATAAGAGTGACATCTATACTGACCAGAAGAGTCTGAAGTACATTTTCACTCAGACAGATCTGAATATGAGACAACATCGATGGTTATAGTTGATTAAGGATTATGATCTAGAGGTACACTATCATCCTAGAAAGGCGAATGTTGTTGCCGATGCTCTTAGCAGTAAGAGTTATGCCAATGAGGTGCAAGTGACACCTATGTCAAGTGAGTTGTGTGTTGAATTTGAGCGACTAGACTTGGGCTTCATCACTAATGCAGTGGAGTTGGTGTTGGAGCCTAAACTGGGGCAAGAAATACGTAAGTCACGAGTTCTGAGGATGTTCTGAGGATGCGAAGTTGAAAGAAATAGCGGAAAACATAGTGATTGGTAAGGCACCAGGATTCCGTATGGATGATAATGGAACTTTGTGGTTTGGGAAAAGGCTATGTGTGACTGAGAATAAGGCTATACGAGATGCAATTCTTCGTGAGGCACATGAGTCTGCTTACTCTATTCATCTTAGGAGTACCGGATGTACTTGGATTTGAAGGAGAAGTATTGGTGTTACGGGATGAAGAGGGATATTGTTGAGTATGTTGCTTTATGTGATACATGTCAGAGAGTCAAAGCTGAACATCAATGACCTGCAGGATTATTACAACCAATGAAGATACCTGAGTGGAAGTGGGAAGAAGTTGGTATGGACTTTATTGTTGGGTTACCACGCACTCAGAGAGGTTATGATTCAATATGAGTGATAGTGGATCGGTTAACTAAAGTTGCTCACTTCTTACCGATCAAGACTACCTATCTGGTCCCCAGTTGGTTGCATTATATATGGAAAGAATAGTATGTCTCGCATGGAGTTCTCAAGAAAATTGTGTCCGATCGAGGTACTCAATTTATATCTCATTTTTGGCAGCAAGTACATAGTTCGTTGGGAATAAAGTTGAATTTTAGTATGGCATATCATCCTCAGACAGATGGACAAACTGAGAGGATTAATCATATATTAGAGGACATGTTGCGAGCTTGTGCATTGCAGTACGGTAAAAGTTGGGACAAGAGTTTGCCTTATGTAGAGTTTTCCTATAACAATTGTTATCGGAAGAGTCTCAATATGGCACCTTTTGAAGCTTTCTATGGACGAAAGTGTAGAACCCGTTGTTTTGGAATCAAACCGGAGAAACTCAAGTTTTTGGACCGGATGTTTTAAGAGACACAGAAGAGCAAGTAAGGATGATTAGAGATAACTTGAGAGTAGCATAGTCTCGACGGAAGAGTTATCTGACACTAGGAGAAGGGAATTGGTTTTCGAAATAGGTGATTATATTTACACTCAAGGTGTCACGAATGAGAAGTGTGAGAAGGTTTAACATAAAAGGAAAGTTAGCACCAAGGTATATTGGGCCTTTCAAGATTTTAGAGAGACGTGGAGAAGTTGCTTATCAGTTGGAATTGCCTGAGAGTTTGTCAGGTGTACACAATGTGTTCCATGTGTCTCAATTAAAGATGTGTTTGCGTGTACTGGAGGAGCAGATACCATTAGAAGAGCTTATAGTTAAGGAAGATCTCACTTATGAGGAGTTTCGATGAGGATTTTGGAGGCAATGAGAAAAGAGTTACAAGGAGCCAAGTTATAAAGATGTGTAAGGTTTAGTGCAATCGGTATACAGAAGATGAGGCCACCTGGGAAAGAGAAGAGGATCTGAGAATAACATACCCACAGTTATTTGAGTAAGCATTGTCCGAATCTCGAGGACGAGATTAATTTTAAGGGGGGTAGAATTGTAACACCCTAAAATTTACATGATTTTAAAATAGGAGAAAATGAATTAATTATGTATTTTTGTGAGCATTTAAATTTAGGAAAATAATAATTTTGTTAAAAATAAAATCGAATATAGGTCTACCTACATGTTTATGCATTCATGCTGCTGCATATTATTTTTGTATTGTGTGGTTTGAAGTCAGATTTCAAATTGATTTGAATTTGCGTTCAAAATTTGTTTAGAAAATGGAAAAGGAATTTTTCTCCTCCACTTGCTTTTGGCCCGATGGCCTAAGCGCTGGCCTGCTTCCCCGCTCTCCTTCGCTCTAGCACGACCTTGCGTTTTCTCCCTCGCTCGGCCCAGCTGTATCTGTAACACCCCAGGCGTTTGTCACCAGTTAAGCAATATGTTTGATCTCAAACATGGCATGTTAAGTGGCGATGAAGGTGTCAAGATCAAATCTACAAGAGTGAGCTCCAAGTTAAACTCGGGCAACACACCTTTGCTTGCATATTGGCCCTTTTCGGATATTAATCTAAGTAATGTTGAAGGTGCTTATTTCATGTGTCTCGCATCAATATCCATCTATATTGATCCATGGAAAAGTTTCATGAAGTTTGGAATCAAGAAGTCACATGAAATGATAAGTTATATCTTTGTTGGATTGCTTTATTAAGTGAATGGAATTATGGATCAACAACCAAACCTTGATACTTTGCCCAAGTGACTCTAATCGAACTCTACAACAAAAGTCATGAAGGGTTCGTGTTGAGCAGAGATCAAGAAAATACCTCAATCGGTCTAAAACTCAGATTTAAGCTTTACCATGATGCTACTTTGACCTATGTTGACCAATCACTTACATTGCTTGCATGGAGTTGCACCTTAAATAAAAGTTGCAGTTTAAGTGGAGTAGAACAAAATTTGTTTTTGGACCAAGGGCCAGATCAGCTTGGAAATAAGTCAAACAGAGGCTCGAAGATTAAATCATCAGCTGTTTTCGGTATTTAGAATTTTTCTAAGTCTGGAATTCATCGTCGTCGACGTTGGCATGTCGTGTTCTCGTGTTTTCGTTAAGCAACTTGACTTGACCCCAAAATTGAAGTTGGAGCTAATTCATTGGAGAAGATCATACAAAAGGTTGGGATCAGTTTGACCATGTTTGGACCAAATAGTTCGACTTCAAGCAGAGCGACACTTAACCCTTGTTAAGTCACTGATAGTGTCAACTTGAGGCTTGATTAGCTACTAATCCAAGAGTTTAATATCTATGCACCCTTAATAAAAGTTGGAGAGCAGCTTATGCACAACAACTTTGCTACAGGCGCCTAGGTCTGAATCCAAGCCGAATATGCAGTTTTGGACTACGAAGTCGGGAACTCTCTCGCGCACTAGGTGTTCGACGGTGGGCCCCAAAAGGGGACACACGGTCACCATGCTCCTCGCCTCTTCTCCACGCATCGAGGGCGCCCCGCCTAAGCCACCTGCCCCTGCCTGCGTAAATGGGGAGCACCAGAGCGCCCTCACTCGCCTCTCTGCTCGCCCTGCTCTCCTCCTCCCTCGCCCTCTACGCCGCACGCGCGCGCCAGAGCGCGGCCGCCATGGACAAGCCGAGCGGAGCTCCTCACCGCTGCTACTGCCTCCACTCCATCCCTCCTTCGTCCGAACCAAGCGCGGCATCACCTTCAACGTCATTTGCCGCCCCTCCTGCGCCCCTTTTCCTATCGCCACGGCCGCCCTAGTGCCGTCGCCGCCGGAGCAGCCGCTGGCGTCTTGCCTGCTCGCGCGGCCAGCAGGCCACAGGCCACCTCCGGCCGTGCCGAGGACACCCACGGGCGCGCGCGATCCCGTCGCAGCTGCAGCACCCCTCCTTCGCCGCCGATGAGCACCGCAGTGGCTGGAATCGCGAGCTCCGGCGAGCTCCTCTGCTCTACTCGGCCAGAGAAGGAGAGGAGGACCTCGCGCGAGAAGAGAAACAAGTCCAGGGGGTTTTCTGCAGAACCGTAGACTTAGATGAATAGTGATTATAAGGACCTATGTGCTGGAAATCGGCTGGAACTTTGGAAATTCATAGTAAATAGTAGAAGAATCCAAAAATAGTAAATGAGGACTTTTTGGAATCCTTGTGAAATTATCTATGCAGTAGATCTATAATATGACATGTTTTAGTTTGAAGTTTTAGCTGTAAAAATGGATTTGTGCAGTTAGGGTTTTAATGCTAGTTGAATTTGTTATTTTCCATTACTGCAGATCTAGGGCTCCCAATGAATTGAAATTTTTGTGGCATGCTACTCATGTGATGTTTGATGTGTGGTAAAAATTTCATGGTCATTGGTTGCTGCATGAGTGAGCTATTGGTTTATCTTGCTCTCACATGATTTCTTGCTTTAGCAACTTATTCTTTTCATAGAGATTACTATACATATTCAAATGGAGTAAAATTTGTACATTAGACTATTGAGAGTATATGTGAGCCACTGTAATTTTTGTAGAAGTTATTGTGCACTTTGGTATATGTTCATTAAGTCACCTTGTTATCTAAAATAAATTAAGAAATGCATTAAACGAATTTATTTGGTCATGGACACTAGGTTTTCTGGTGTTCTTTAGTCATGTGTGAAATGTTGGTAAAGTTGGTTTTGCCCAATTATGTGTTTGCAATATAAGTTAATAATTATTTTCTTGCCGATGTGGTTTATGGACAGATCTGAGAACTTAGCAAAGTTCTTCATGATAATGTGCTTTGTTGTGAAACTTGTTTATACAAAAGTTGTAGATAATTCATGTATCTTGCTTCTGTTAAAATTTGGTGTAATTTGGCCAAGTAGTTTAAGAGTTACAGCTGTTTAAAGTTGGATTACAGAATTGATTGCTCTCTGTGTCTTGTTAGACCAGTTTCTGTAAATATATAATTTCGACCCACTTAACTTGCGAATCATGCTGTGATGGTTATATATGAAATGTAGAGAATTTCATAAGCTTTCTAGAATGTCTTGTTGCATGGCTATTGAATTTATATAACTCTAGTTATGATCCAAACATGAAGCTGTTGTTTCCAGTCCAGAAATAGACATATGCTAGTTGTGGTTGTTTACTCCATGTGTTGCTAAGTGTGGCTTATGCCCTTGTTGATGGTCAAGTTATGATACTTATGACCTTGTTAAACTTGTGTCATGATTGATGTGCTTGCTCTCTATAGTTAGTTGTGTGATGTTAGTTAAATAGCTATTGGTGTCTATGTCTTGCATAATCTTGTGTTACCATTCATCACATTCATACACATGCATCTTGTATCTCATTTAGGTATGCTAGATGAACCACGTGAAGGAGGTGATGTGGAGCCGAACTCGAAGTTTGGGTTTGGTGGATCTATCCCGAAGATGGAAGGACTAAGCAAGTGCTAGGACCGGAGATGTCACCAAGACGGTGCAAGCTAACTGAACTAACTTGTGTCGGATCCCAGGCAAGCCCCGGAGCATTATAAGTCTCCTACTTTATAAAAGCAATTCTTTCTATATATATGAGTTTATATATTGTTGCATTAAGTTGTAGGTGTTGATTGAAACCGTTGATGCATTTATTACTATCCTTGCCTACCTTATTACCTTTTACCCTGTTAGGTCAGGATCGAATAACTGCTTAGCCTTGCTTAGACCGGTAGCGATCGGTGATATCCGGTCACCTACATTATAGGTGGTTACTGGAAGAAATTGGCTATGGAAAGAATGATATCGTGGAATTAACCATATGTGATGGAAAATTGGAGACCGGACGGAAAAGTTGGAGGTAACCAGACAGGGTTCTGGGGTGCTGTTAGTTTCCGTCTGTGTCGATTAAGGACGGATCGTTGCTAGTCCCTCTTGTCATGTTGAACGCATGCCTCACATTTAGCTGCCCGAATAAAGTACCTTTCGACCGTGAAGCTAGTGGCACTATTCGGGCCGGGATCTACACGAGTGCGCGTATTGGTGCTGATGGGGGTATGACAGGGGCGCGAAGAGTGAGCCCAAGGGTAGGTGCGACCTGATTCCTGGCAGTCAGGCGGTCCCTAGGTACTGCGGCTCCAGATTGTCCTGTGGCTACCTGAAAAGTATCATTGGTGATCTGTAGCTCACTTGATCGGTGAGTGTGGTTTGTGTGAGGAATAAATCACCAGCTGGTTAGGAATCGATTCGAATCGCCATCGCTCCTGGATAGTGAGCACTTGACTTGAGCTACGTCATCGTAGTAATTATTATGGAACAATGATGGTTATCTGGATGGTATGGGATATGCTAAATCTAAATTGGTAATTGGATGTTATTGGTTAATCAAGTGATTGCTATAGTATAGGTGCTTACCTAGATGGATAGGTCATAATAAAGATGATGCAAAGTACTTAAAATGGTTTCTTCATGATAGCTTATGCTTTTCGCAAACAAGTCAGCTAGCCCACTAAAGAAAGCCTTGCATAATCCTTGGTGTCATTTTATTTCTGGTTTATGATGGGTAAGTCTAGCTGAGTACATTCGAGTACTCAGGGTTTATCCCACCATGTTGCAGGTGAAGTTCTTGTCCTGCGGAAGATGATGGCTAACCGCCGGTGGGCTCGGTGATTCTATAGTTACTTCTCGTCTATATGCTTTTGTCTGAGGATGTCACTTATGCTAGCAATGTATTTGGAACTTATATTAATGTAATCATTTGAAAGCTATGTTGTTTTCTCTAATCGGTTTTAAAACCCAAACTTGTATTATTATTTGTGAACCCATTTGTAATATTATTTTCACTTTGCAACTCTGCGTATGTGATGTGTATTTGCTTAATCATACGATCTTGGTTGTGATGTTGATTTACTGAGGTCTTTGAGACACTTTCGGCGGACTACCGGGTTTATATAAGTGAAAGTATGTGTGTGTCAGCGTGTTAGCGGGGACAGCCGTGCCTGATCTTGTATAAATTGGGCGGTTATCATCACAGCAGCCCAATGGCGTGCCACCGCACCCTCCTCTCCTCCTTCTCTACGTTGACACGCTGGTCCCGTGCCTTCTTTCACCGATGGGTAGGCCCGCCTTGTCAGCCGCGTCTCATTCCTCCATCTCGCGCCTGGCATGGACACCGCGCCGCTGAGCGCTCGGATGGCGTACACCCCATGCCTCTAGCCCTCATATAAGCTGGCCCACACTGCGCCGCCCTCAACAAATTCTATAACGTCATCCGCTGCCCTCGCTTTTGCTTCAACTACCGTAGAGCCCTAGTAGCTCGCGCCCACATATTCATTATCTAATTCGCCGAGCCTCACATCATTGCAGTCCTACCATTGTTCATGAAGAGCCCTTCGGTGAGTCTGCCATCATCTCATCTCTCTCCCCGTGCCTCTGATTCGCTCAGTCATGGACTGTAGGCTGTGAATAGCTTTTGTGTTCTATGCATGATTGCTTCTGGATGCTTGTATGTTGCTATGATTATTGAGTATAGATGGTGAGCAATTCATGGGAGACCAAGAATATTACTTTGTGAGTAGGATCAGCACATCCGAGTGCACCTTTGCCTTGATGCGCTTCGGATGGCGTATCTACCCCACGCCAGGCCCTCATATAAGCCGGCCCACACTGCGCCGCCTCACCAAGTCCTATAACGTCATCCGCTACCCTCGCTTTTGCTTCAACTACCACGGAACCCTAGTAGCTCGCGCCGCCGCCGCCGTTGTCTACTTTGTTGAGCCTCACGTCATTTGCTGCAGGTCCACCATTGTTCACGAAAAAGCCCTTGATGAGTCCGCCATCATCTCCTCTCTCTCCCGTGCCTCTGATTAAGCTCGATGCGTGGACCATAGGCCATGAATAGCTTTTGTTTGCTATGCATGATTGCTACGGATCCTTGTATGTTCTTTGTGATTGTTGAGTATAGATGGTGAGCAATTAATGGGAGACCAAGAGTATTACTTTGACGACGGGATCAGCGAAACAGTTTGTTCAAGGCAAGTATAGCATGGGATTGTCCTTGTTTCCTATTCACCTTAATACATTTAATTCACGTTACATGTGTCACCTTGATAGGGATTTCCCTAGAATTGAACTTAGACCTTGTCACCTACGGGATATGAATTAGGTATTTGCTAGTGCTCAATTAAACCATGATCTTGTAACTTGACTAATAGTATATGCAATAGACATTAAAATATGACTTTTTAGCGACATGGAACCAGGGGCTAGAGCATTGGGCTATTTTATGGTGCTCTAGATTCCTCTCCCTAAGGACTTATCATGGCGATCATCATCGACTTACAGTATAGCCATGAGGGCTATATAGCTCGGCTTTAACTCGATGTATGAGGATCTTTTCTAGCTTGTTAGTGGTTCGTGTATTGGTGTAAGAATAGCTTGTCGAATCGAGTATAGTCGCGCCTCTGTCCCTATGAGTATAAGTTTTACGTCAATGTGCTCATCGGGAAGGGGGCTCTACATACATTTGCCGAGTGAATCTAATGGCCCTAACTTGTTAGATTTAACCTTTGAAAGGCTTCATAGTGAACCCCGATGACCATCCTTGGTAGTTGGTTAAGAGGCTCATGACCTTGGGCGAAAGGGCAAATCATGACTCACAGTGAAAGTGTACAACCTCTGTAGAGTGTAAAACTGGTATATCAGTCGTGCTCATGGTCACGAGCAGCCTTGCAACATTTATGGAATATATGATCACTAAGAATTATCTGTTTAGGCTATTCATTATTCATGTTTACATTGATCATGTGTTCTATGTTGGGATTGATATAACTTGTTGCTACTCATATGCTAAAAAAATTGTGATAACTAAAAGCTGAATCTTTTATTAAACACATGTCAAGCCTTTTGGGCCTCATGAACCCCATGTTACACTTGTTGAGTAGGACATGAACTTACGCTTGTTTATTTTCATTATTTGGATAAAATCTCGGATGAGTAACGAGATGGCTATGGTAATGATGACTTTCCTGAGGATTACTAGACTTGTGGTCAACCATTTGATGTCCTGTGATATGGAGCTTCCACGAGAGAATTTACTTAATACTTACACTACATATATGTGAAGACTATGTTCTATTATTCGTGATGTAATAAACACTTGTGATGATACTTTTCATAATTTGTCGGCTTATGTGTGTGGACTGAACTCTGGGCGCATACATAAGATTTTGCATCCCATTTTATCCTTAAAATCGGGTTGTGACATATAGTTCATGTCACATGTCATTTAAAGAAAACAAATGTTTATTCAAAATGAAAATTTTATCCATTTGAAGAGTGGTTTAGCTAATGATATATGGTTCGAACTAATCATACCTCAGCTAATTAGGCTATTTGTGGTGGAACATGTTCATCCGAGATTATCCCATAATTTAAAGATGCTATTTTTTATTGGTAGGCGATGTTTCCATTGTGACAAAAGGTGCCATGGTGACTTTTTTAAAAATCTAGATACCTACTAGCCTAGTTTCCAAGTGTACTTAGGGTAGAGTCTTTGTTTGTCCTTTTATAGAGGTAAGTATGTTTGCATGCATTTGGCGCCTATGTCATGTATCCGTGATTCGATGGCGCCGATATGGGTCACACACCGAGGGCTATAGCACGCTGAGGCCACATATGGCCTAACCTTGCACAAGAAAGCCCTAGAACAAACAATCTTGACCACAAAGTCGGCCATGTCGATCCAACGCCCATTCTTTGCCCAAAATCTCGCGAACACCTCACGGGAAGACACATTAGGGTAGGCACATCGATGTTTTCCTAGGATCGGCAAGGCCACATAGAACGCCAATCAATCTCATCAAAAGAGGCTAGAAAATAGGAGGTTGGAAGAGCTAAAGGCAGAGGAGGCGATTAAGCAATTACTAGATGTGTTTTTGATGATTGTATAGTTGGATTCCATCAATCGGTTTGCAATCATCTAATAGATATAGAGGGAGGTGGTCTTATCAATAAGAAACCATTCCCAAATGAAATCTACAAGTTTCCCATGACAATGGCGAGTTCCCATCAAATTAGACTTATTTGGGCTTGGACGGGTTTAGGAGCAAAAAAATTTTCACGAGGCTGCAATTTCTTCATCAAACTCTGATCCAAATTGAACATCTCGATGAGAGAAATACAATGGTGAAGTCCATTTTACAATATGGAGAAGACAGAAAATCTGGCTTAGCCGTAAGCCGGGTTCAGCTGTACGAGCACCCCCGAAATCACATTTTCTTCATTCGAACTCCAGGCTAACTAATAGACCACTAAAATCATGAAATGTCCACTAATGGGTACAATCTTGTCCATCACATACTAAATTTACCCTAGTACCTTCAAAGATTTGATCTAATTCCTTCCATAATCATCTCAAACATCATGCAAGAGAGCGAAGATAAAAAACCTAATTAAGTAACTAATATACCACTAAAACTTCAAAAAGAAGTTTGGAATATCATTTACTTATCTTCTACAACCTCCTCCACCAAAGGATTCAAAATCAAAACCTTCTTCCTTAGATTTGTAAAGTGTTAAATGCACCAGTGGCCCTCAAACTTGTAAGGGTGTGTCATTTAGGTAGAGTTTGGTTTGGAGACAAGGAAGGATGGGACGGACCCACTACTACACAAAATCTTTTGTGAGGCATTTTCAAAATGGCCTTGGAGGTGGGGGCGGGCGACTGCACCTCCTCGATTATTAAATGGCGAGGCAGCCGGCCCGAAGAACCGCACGGTCAGTTAATGCTTAACCGAGATGGGGAATGTAAGAGAACCGCCTCGGTTAATGTCTATTAACACCGGCGGGCGATATAAAACAACCGCCTCGGTTAATGCATTAACCGGCGGTCTCTTCAAACAACGCCTCGACTAATAAATCATTAATCAGTCGGACTACTTTGTAAGCCACCCGCCTCGGTTATTTAGCACCGCGTTCAGACCTCAAAGACACGGGTGCACGGGAAAAGTGTGGAAGTAGGCAGGGCCCAAGTGTCCGGTCGCAGCGGTGAAAGCACAAATGTCCTGCGCGAGGTGATTCGTGTGCTACTCCCCATCATCGATCCGAAGAGGGGCTAGTGGCCACTTTCGTGGCTGCCACAGCGTCACGAGCGGTTTTCACGCAAGCAGGAGAGCGGTTCTAGTGGTTTTCCCATTCCGCCCAGAGAAGCGAATCTGAGTGGCATGAAAATAACGCTCCCTCTTGTCCATCTCGTTTGTCCCTCTATCTCTCTCATCCAGTCTCTCGTCCATCAGGTCTCTCTCTCGTCTCTCTCTTTGGTCTCTCCCTCCGGTCCATCCCTCCACGCATGCCTCCCTCTTTGGCGTGGAGGCAGCGAAAGTCTTTGGTTGAGAGGAGGAGGCGCCTGAGGAGGAGGCTCATAGGCGATCCCCTCCGGCGGCGGCAGCCACCTGCGTGCGATGGTGCTGATGATGAGGTCCTTGCAAATCGACCACGGCCCCCCCTCTCCTCCCTCAGCATGGCACGGCGACCCCTCCCTCTCTTACGGCAGGCGCCCTTCCTGTCCCTCATCGTCGGCCACTAGATCCGGCCTCAACCGTCCACCACCAGGCGGATCCCACCAATGGGCGGCGGGCGCGAGATCCGATCACCAACAGCGGTGGGGCGCGGATCCAGCCACCACCCGGCGGATCCGGCCACCGCCCGACTTGGGCGGCGTCGATCTGCCACGAACATGGCGGCGTGGTACTGCCGGGCTTAGTGGGCTTTTTATTTCATGAGGTATTAACCGAGGCGGGCTACTTAGCTCAGCGCCTCCGTTAATAGCATTAACAGGCGGTTGTCCAACCGCCCAGATTGAAGGTCCGATTAACCGTGACCTTTTGGCGGGAGGCGGTTGGCGAAAACCGCCTCGGTTAATGCTTTTTACCCGCCTCTGTTAAAATTCTTGTAATAGTGACATGTTCTAGTTTTATGAGACAGGGCGATTCCATTTTCTGTTTGGTTGAGAGGATAGGGATGTCCTGTTTTATGTTTGGTTGGATGGATAAAATAAGTTGGGTTGAATAGAGTTTCTTTGTGTTGTTTACCTACATTAACCAAGGGCCACTTGGCAGCCACTTACCTAGCATTGGCCCACAGTCACCCGGCTCATCTTCTTCCTCGGCTATACCCACCGCCCACAAGCCCATGCGACCATGCTTGTGCTCGCCTCCTCCCGCATGCCCACACTTGAGTTCACCGCCCTCCCCATGCGGCCCGCGGAGGAGGTACCACCAAGGCCTGGTGCTCGTTGCCTATACCACGCTCGCCCGGCCGCTGGTGATCGCCCGAGATCTCACTGGGAGGAGCTAGGCTGATGGCTGGGGTGTAGAGGCAGGGGCAAAAAGCGAGGCAGAGCACTGTGTCATTGGGGATGTGATGAGCCCAGCGTCCAGGCGTCGGTGGCTGGGGCAGTGAGCTCTGCAGCATCGGGTTTGGAGCACTCACAGAAGCGATCTGGCGTGGAGGAGGACAAGCAAGTCCGACCTTTTTGGTGGGGATGAGCTCTCCCAGATTCACTAGAATATTTGTCCTTCACTCTGCTTATCCCCCAACCAAACACCTACAAAAATAGGTCCATCCCATCCCATCCTACCTCATCCCTAAAACTAAACACTACATTAGATACACGAACTTTGGAAATGCATTTTTCGGCTCCCTAAACTTGTTGAGTGGTGCACACATGAGTCCATGCTAGTTACATGTACGTTCTATGCTGATGTGGCATGCTAGCATGGCATATGTTTTACATTTAGCCCCTCCTCTTTACTCTTCTCTCACCAAAGATCCTTGTTTCCTCTTCTATCACGTGCAAACCCCAACCTCGCTGCTGCCAAAACGGTGCCAACTACATTATTTGTTCTCTTGCACTACTTCCCTTAATGATGATGTTGACAGAACAATTATGTTACTGACTGATTCTTAACAGTAATTATGGAGGCAGTTCATGTCTTGTGCTACAGAAACTCGTGGTGTGGCTGTGTATATTGCATTTGCTTCATAACGCGGACATGCATATGGTTATGTAAAACCATGATACATGAATCATTTAATGCATTCCGCGTTAACCTTCATGGTTTGCATGCATCATTGCATATATATGTAAGTACGTAGTAGACGGGCTTGAAATCTGAATTATCGAGTTGATATGACTTGACTCGTCACGGCTGTTGTTGCATTGCCTTGTGCCGGTACCAAATGCCAGATCAACATCCCTATAGCCGGTTCGATCCATTGTGAAATTTCCACCGACACTCCAACGCTCACAACCATGACGTGTGTGTGTGTGTGTGTGTGTGTGTGTGTGTGTATATATATATATATATATATATATATATATATATATATATATATATATATATATATATATATATATATATATATATATATATATATATATATTAATTGGACGATGATTTTCAACTGCATATGTGATGACCTGTATATACCCGGTCGTCTAAAGAAAACTAACGTCTAAAGAAAATCTAAACCATTTAAAGTGTGGTGTAGCTAATGATATATGGTTGTCAACCGCATAAAAGCTTAGCTATTTGGGTTACTTACCATGGAATATGTCCATTCGGGTTTATTTAATGGCGTTATTTTTCAGTAATAGATGATGTTCTTATCGACAGTGAGGCGTTTATCACTACTATAAATTAATTTTTAGAGATGGTCATTTTTTTATTTTCATCGGCACACAAGCCTGTGACCAATCATCATAGTTAATCACTATTTACAAAGGTGGTTGGCATGCACAACCTACTACTCAGCAATAACGCTTCCCTACCACTACACCACAGACACCCATTTGTGAGTATATATATTCTATCTTTTATATCAACATTTCATAATTTCTTATTAAATATTTTGGTTCTGAAATAAACTCAAATGAAAAAATGTTTCAAGTACAAGTGTTAAATCTTGTCAAGCACTACAACTTTGCTATAGGGTGTGTCTCCATTTGAGATTGTTTAAAAAAAATTAAAAATTAAATCTTAAAATATATGAATTTAAAACAAATATTTGAAACACTAAACTTCAAATCAAAAAATTATCAACTGAAACATATAGATCAGGTTGGTCACTGTAACTTTGATATTAACGATGTGAACATTCACAGTCGTTTGGAAATTTTAAATTTTGAATTTTTCAACTACAAAGTTGTAGATTGTGTAAGAACTATAACTTTGGTATAGACCCACTACACTAGGACAATACACATCACTGCCAGGTCAGAACCCCATCACTGCCTAAATTGCTTTCGGTGAGGATAATAGACAGTGGTGGGTGGCCCTATCACTACCGAGTTGATCACCCGGAAGGCATATCACTGCCGGGTCTAGTCATAAACCGGTAGTGATATCAAATAGTATCATTGCCGGGTTGAAGCATGAACCGATGGTGACATGGCCAGTGTCAATGTTGGCTTAAACATGACCGATAGTGGCACTTATGGCACCACAGCTGGATCAGTGCATACTCATCAGTGTGAATTGTTGAGTGCCACTGCCGACCCAATACCACACCCGCAGCTATTACTATAGTACATCAGAGAATTCTCATCGCCATCACAAGTCTTACAAGATAAGATATGTGAATACATCATAACTAGAAGAACTTAATAGGTAGAGATGAAGTCATTCTGACCAAAGTCATTAAAACTCAAAATATATATGGTTGTTGTCCAGCGAGGACTTGAAGCAATGTTCCACTAATTATTTCTAAAGTGGCATGCTAATTTCTATTTCTTTATTTCTCTGCATGCCCCTTATATATATTGTCGGGCCCAACCAAATATGTTCTTTCAGAAGGCATAAGATTGGTATACATAGGATTGCTTGAAATGACTTAACCTTATAATTAATATGATACATGATAGAGGATGTTTTTTTTCATGAAAAGGAAAATAAAAAGCAGAGATCAATTGATGCAGCTATTTGTACAAAACAAATGAAAACTTCGAGGAAAATCAATACTTCCTTTCATGTTTCATTAGGCCAGATCTCGATTGGAAAGTTTCATAGCGTTATTTTTAAGCCAGCTATATCATAATGAATGAAATAAATACTATGGATGAAACTTCCGCTCTCAATGGAAAGCTTCATCTATGATTTCATAGATATTTAATTTCATAGCTCTTAAAAGTTAGTAATAGCCATTACTAAGAAATTTTATTGATATGAAACTTCTTCTCTCTTCTTAAAAAACATTTTATGTCATCAAACATGCTTATGTGGCCAGCTGTATGCAACAACCTATAATCTACAGATGAAACTCATATGAAACTCTCACGAAATTGGCCTTACTTATATACATATTTGGTTGTGTGCAATATCTTCTTACCAAGAGGATATATGTTTGTTCATTTATTTTGGATATATATATATATATATATATATATATATATATATATATATATATATATATAATACATACATTAACAAATCGAACAAACTAATATCATAAAAATGTAATAACATTTTTCCCTACCATACATATCCTATACTCTATGTACAGTACAATATATAAATTTACATTTGCTCGTATAACTAGTATACATAGTAGAACTTGACAGAGACAAGCTGGCATTATATTCTTCTGCTGAGCCAGCTTCTAGCAGATCCCTCATTTGTAAATGTACGAAATACCAGTAGCTGATGAAAAAGAATTACAGATATATGTCCAGTGTCTCACAAACCCACCAACATGCAGATGGTGGATGCATACATAGAATTTTACGGAGTATATATCATGCATTCTGCTGGTTTTATTTGCCTACCTTTTGGGGGCCCCCTGCAGGCCTGGAGCTTGACCAGGAGGGTTTGTAATACAGCTTCTGTTGGTTCTGCTTGTTCCATGTCCCTGTCGTGGGCGCAGAGGCTTGACAGACCATTACCTCCTGCGGGCATGGACGCACAAAGCAAACCAAACGAAATTAAGCAAAGCAAATGCGAGATAATATGAGGTTCTGCTGGGTTAGATGTCTCCCCATGCAACGGCGACAATGTTCAGTTACAAGGGATCGAGATCTCGACGACTCTCCGGTCCTATCCGTCGGTTAATTTTGGATCTATCAGCTATCAAGGCCGCCGGCCGGTCTATCATTCTAATTAATTAATCTCAAGGATATACAATGACCTGCCGCTCTGGAACTTTGAGAATTGCAAAAAAAAGGGAAGGACAGGAATAGTTCAACTGGAATCTCCAGAGACAGGAGAATAATTGTTTTCCTAGTAACAGAAAATATAATGCTGGCGGCATACATTATAATGAAGGTAGTACTGACCAGAAGAAGGGCCTGTTGTTCACGAGCTTTGGGCCTCTGATATTGCGTTGGAGAAGCTGCTTGCGATCCTTTCCAGGTCAGGCACCTAGTCGATGTCCCTACATTTCCAGCGCCTCAGACGACAATGCAATCGTGAGAAGTACGTGCATGCATTGAAATTTCCATATAGTAGTGGCTTACCGTTCGACTTGAACATGGTTCCTGTATGTACTACTTTTCTCCCGTGGTTGTGATCGATCGATCGTTTACGAATGGTGGTGGTGATCGTTCAATATGTGTTGACACGTGCCTATATATACAGCAACCTAGCTAGGAATTAATGGTATAATATAATCATGGAAGGATTCAATTGACTAATAAATGATAAATGCTTCTCTGAAGAGGGAATTATTTGTGCTCTTAATAGCACATTATTTTATGAATGGAGTAATTTACTACCACATTCTGCTGGGTCTCAAGTACCAGCTAGTCTGAATACGTTCAGGTAATGTTTATAGGAAGGACTTTCCACATAACCCGTAAGCCGAACCTAGAGAGTTAATGCATTGCCCGGACCCAGTATTTTAGTCTGAAATGTTTTTAAGCAAGGCGAGAGACAACAGGAGATGTACCTGCAATTTCTGAACCAATGTTAAAACTCAATATTAAGAAATAAGAATGTTAGTGTTTTTTTTCTGCAAATGATTCATATTGTGGGTTTAGTTAATAGCAAAGGCTCGGTTTGGTTGGTAGAGAGTCTTCGAGTTCCATTGAGGAGACCATCCACCTGGCCATAAACACCGCTTCAAAAAATAAAGAAACTATGTAACAATAGCAGTAATTTCCCCATGCTACGTCAGAGTTTTGTTATATAATTTTTAAATTATTTTGAAAAATAAACAATTGATAATTGATCTATTGGAATAAAAATATGTAAAATTAAAAAAAGTCAAATATTTTTTTTGAATTTCCATACTGAACTAACAATTGCTCAGATCAGGTACACGCTCTGATCCTCTCCGTGAAGTTTGAATCCATGGCAGCCCCACGATAGGATGTTTTCTTGATTTAACTTTATGGTGGGAGGTCATTAGGAAGCCCAAAATTAAGTTTCATATATTTTATGAGTAAGTTAACTAATTTCTGCAGGTTTTCAAAATTAGGTATGAAGTATATTACGGAGTTCTCCATGATGAATCCACGGAGATATATACTGTTTTTAAGGTCATGGATAGACCCATGGAAAAAATTGGCCTCATCATTGACATAGAGTAGTATATAGAAAATGGAGATTATGATCTGCAGGACTATTAACTTTCATTTTGTAGTAGTGTGCATGTTTTGGAAGCTTTGAAAAAAAAATTGATGCAAGACTTTAGCTTGCACTTTCCTATCTTTCATTTCCTGTAAATTAACCCCAAGTCTTTTTATTTCAGTAGTGATCCATGTTTCACGACAAAAGTAGCCATACATTGGTCTGATATTTTTCAGTAAAATGACATGCATTCTATAAAATTACAGCAATACAAGAAACGCACAAAAAATAGCATGTGTAGAAACACACAG